>OMNW01014359.1:0-10223 GCA_900303245.1 Selene dorsalis
GTAGGTCTCCAGTAGGCAAGGCAAGGCAAGGCAATTTTATTTGTATAGCCCATTTTTACAAGCAGTTCGTCTCAAAGGGCTTTACACAGCATCATGACAACATCCTCTGCCCTTAGACCCTCACATCGACTGAGGAAAAACTCCCAAGAAAACCCTTCAACAGGGAAAAAATTGGAGAAACCTCAGGGTGAGCAACAGAGGAGGGATCCCTCACCCAGGACGGGCAGACGTGCAATAGATGTTGTATACAGACAAGAGGACAGTTTACAACACAGAGTATGGGAAGCATTGAAATGGAATCAGTCAGTTAACAAAAAAAACAAAAAATGAAGGACGCAGGGAGAGAAGGCCAGTGTAATGGTAGTACTGCATGGTAGACTGGGTCACAAGCAGGGAGGGCAGGCAAACTTCTAAATGACAACAACTAAAAGAAATACCATCTACCACTTTACCTTAGTAATACAACAATGACATACATAAAAAGTTACATTTACAACTACTTACATGCAACAGATGCACCAGGAGCTGGCTGAGGAACAATCACCTCAGACAACCGGTTTGCCATCCTCCTCTTAGCTGCCATAGAACGGCGGTAGGCTTTACCACGAGGCATCTGAAAGAATAAAAACACACTTATGAAGGAGATGGAAAGCAACTGTTGCTTTAGAAAACATATAGTACATGCATGACAAATACATGCTTTTCATCTTAAGAATTTCCATTAATAATATACATCACTGCTCTATATACTAAATCTTTCTTGCTCCTGATGTTACAAAACACAACAACCCCTGCTCACTAGACTCTATGTTCACTATGCCTGCCCTCATACTGGGAATAGTGGCCTTTCAAATGACATACAGTATACCGCTTGCCGCCATTTGGAGACGCCACATAGACACTGTAAAGCAAACACTGTACACTCAAAAGTCTACTACAACTAGGGTTGCCACCTTTCAGAAATAAAACTAAGGGACGCCCCCTCACGCCTTCGCTACAATCCCCAAAACTCCTAAATGGCATAGAAATGTATCTATTTTTGTATGAATAAACACAATGCTTCGTTTTAAACTTTAAAGTGCTTTATTAGCATAGAACCTAAGCAATAAGACATTGAAATTGAACACACTTATAAACGGAACATTATTATTGTATTAAATACATAATAAAGTGACAGAACAGCTGCAACAATAAACCACAAGGAAATGTATAACACAAAACCAACAACAACATAGAAACAACATTATCTTCTCTTAACTCCTTTTATCTACTTTTGATCAAACTGTTTACACATTTAACTCTCCATTTCTTTTCTTCTTCCAGGAGTGTTTTTGGTTGCTTCTTACTGCACTGAGCAACTCCTTGTCTTTTAGGACTGTGGTGTGGAACTCCGAACAGGTCTGCACAAAGTTCAGAGTGATGAGGAGCTCACTCTTTACGAGCTCCAATGAGCACCTGGACGTTGCCGTACGGTGACGTGCTGCGCACGGCAGCAAACTAAGTTACTAGGCAACAAATGGCGTCCAGGAAGTAGAGTGTAAAAGGGGCGGGGCAGCACGGACGTAGCCGGCAGACACACAGTGAGCGAGTGAGAGAGAGAGAGAGAGAGGGAGCGCGCTGTCCGTGACCACAGAGCGCTAATATACTTTGCCGTCTTTCATATTTCCTTCCCTTAATATTGTTGATTCTCTTTAATTCAGTGTTCACGTATGTGCGCGAGTGTGTGTGTGGCAGACGTGCATGTGACAATTGCGAAATACGGAAGAAACGGCGTTCCGTATTGGTTCAATACGGAACGCAACGTTTTGTTTCCCAAATCACTGTACAGTCAAAGGTTTAGTACAACTTACATAAAACTACATGTAAAAACATCAACACATTAGAAAACCACTACTGATGTGAATTTAAATCACTACTGAAAACACGAATGATGCCTGACTTTATTACTACATCAGTTTGAAAGACCCGGTGTCGATTCCCACACAACAATGGCGGCCACGTAAACCCCACAACAACTGACCGCTCAACTCACTGACTAAGGCGAGGTACTTACAAAACACAAAAAATTGCAAAAAGAAGGTACAATCTTAGTTCACACACACACAAAACCAAATTATCACACAACATTAGCCACATTAACAAAACAGCAATTTTTAAACAATCTCCACCCACAATGCACTTACGGTAAAGAGTGGTGTGTCCTTCGATAAAAATCCAAAAAAAAAGACCTGGTGGTGAAAATCACCCGTGCAGTACAGTGTCTGTATGTGTGTATGTGTGTGTATATATGTGTGTGTGTCCGTGCAGGTCTTCTCAGCAAAAAGCGTCGAAAATGTTTTCTCAGCTAAATGCCGCGAAAAGTCTTTGTCTCGCACTCTGAATCTCAGTAACCAACACAAGGTCTGCTCGTCAACTCGAAAGTTCGAATCAAAGACAACGAAGGAAGGCCGAGGTCACTGTTAAAACCACTGTACTTCTATGGGCTGTACCTTCTGCGACGCCCCGCCCCCTAGGTTACTGTTGCTATGACTGTGAAGCTCTCGCTGCCGGCCGGTTCCTACAGCTCCTACTTTCCAATTATACCTGTATACTTAAACAAATACCAGCAGTTCACAAACACAACCGGAACCGGTACAAAACACGAAAAAAAGAAACCTTTTCACAAACAACCACTTATCTCACCAGATTGTTACAACAACTTACCTTGAGATTTTCCTTGTCATGCGTTCCTGTTGCGTAATAGACACTCGCCGTTCCTCCCGCTGCTGTGTTTCAACCATGCACGAGACAAGGAGTTCTCTATATCGGTTCCTGCAAATACGCTATCCCAAACACCAAAATCACAATCTTTCAAAATACACCTACCGGTACCGATGAAAACGTGCTTTCACCATACATAAGGACCCTGTTCACACCCAGTTAACTCCAATGTTAAAATATCTGTCTGGTGTCCTCGGAACAAAATGAAAACACCGCCGTACCCGGAACAACAGCAACAACAAGAACAACTTCGTGAGACAGCCCTTGTTATTTATCATTCTCTCAACATGTATACACTTAAAGGAAAATGAAGGAACTTTCCCTCATTCAGAAAATAGGCAGACACGTATCCCGATCGGGGGACATCCGGAAGTACAAAACACAGGCAAAGGCATGCTGAAAGTACATTCTACTCTGACTACAACTTGGTCAGCTGTTACGTGATTTTGACCAGACCATTATTATTGATTCATTACTTTTCATATAATTTAAAATCACAATGTAAAACAAGTTGGACCATTTGCAACACTACTACAAACACCACATTAATAACTTAGAATACCATTCCCATAATCAATGATCACACAAAACAAGTTCCTTTAAAGGCAAAACAATTACTTTTAATGACTTAAGAAACACAAACACGAACACTTTAAATATAAACACCACAACACAACAATAAAAACCAAACACTCATCTAAACAACCACTACAGAACAACAACACTTTTCTAGATGAACACACGCAAGATCACGGCGAATTCGCCAACGAGCTGCCACTCTCACTGGCAGGGGTTGGGTCAGGGGTTACACTCCTCAAAGAGTCCACAAGTGGCTCATGGCACAAAGCCACATCTGCTGGGGCAACATCATCACCACCGGCAATAGGAGCTCCGCCAACATCTCCCACGACGTCCCCAGAGACTCCTGGCTCAGGATCACAAGATGAGGCATCATCAACCCCCCACACACTGCCATCCATCTCTTGATCTTCTCCATAAAAAGGGAAAGACAAAAAAAACATAAAATGCACGTGTGATACTCTCCCATTCGAACATGTACACCTTCAAACTCTAAAACAGTATCCACTGACTTAATCTGCTTGAAAGTCCTACACATGAACTCTTACATATATATGGAGTTATGTCTGCAATGTCAAATACCACAGCTAATACCAACCTCCAATTAAATGTAAACTCTTGCTGCATTAAACTGGAACACTTCCCACTGATCATAATTTATAACATTAAGTACAGCTTCCCAAACACAAACACGATAAAACCATCTAAGAAGTATCTCAACTGATCTTAACAAAGATGCACACTGAGAGCTTCCCTAAAGAACATGCATTCATTCACTTCTCTTAGCGTTGTCCTAACAACCACCTTCATCATTACTTTAACATGACACGCTCCTCTTTACAATTAACGAAAACATATCAGTGTCAATGTCACAAAACATTACATAATAAGCTACACTTACAGTATATAAACCTGATGAACACAATATGTAAACGTCAGCAAGGAAATCGTCAAAACAAATATAATACCTTAAAAAGTTAAATATTTGACAACGTCAATCAATGTGAACACACAAATATCACACAGTAATAAAACTCCACCATTCATTCACACCAACAGATATATCACACTAAAAACTGACTCACCGTCGAGACAAAGCGCCAAGGAGGACTCTGCCACCTCAGCACGCTGCTGAGCCACCTTGAGCTGATTGGCTAGAATGGCAGCTTTCTTCTCCGCCGCCCTCCTCAACCGGACATTCTTCACCAGGACCGCCATGGCCCTGTGATGCACCCTCATCAGCTCTGCATACAGAGCTGGGCGCCCAAACACATTATCCATGGCGGCATACTGCAAAACACAAGAAGAAAACAAAAACACTCAATTAACACAAATAAACACTGAACACACGATGCAATATAAGAACAAGGAGAGAATACATACAACAACCCATAACTAATACAATGCTCACAACATAACATTTGTTCCACATCGCAATTACACAGGTCCTAAACACAATCACACTTTACACACGTCAACAATAATAATTCGTTTACTTATGTCTTGATTAGAATGTCACAGTTATTACAGTAACTGGAATTAACACCACGGCTATAAAATTCCCAACCTACTAACGAAATACCGACAACTAGAAGAATACCGCTCATCGTGCCATATCAAAACCAAAAAAGTGTTGCTCGACAACCCCGATTTTGGGCAGAACGCATGCAGTATGTCCCACTAGCTTAGCCTCACTTTGGCCTTGATTAAACAACCCCGAAGAGATAGCGATATTTTCAGACATAAACTGTTACACATAAAGGGACCAGAAGCGTCCCACTAACTTCCGCATGGTGGTCCCGCACGGAAAAACAACATTGAAACACGTAACCTCCGCCCCGGTGTCACAAGTCTCGTCTCCATGTACCGCAACACAAACACACCCCATAACCCGTAATTATCCGTTATTGACAATTACAACTAAACAAAAATACAAGTCACGTCAACACTCGTATCAGATAATCTTATCTACCGTTCCATAGATTTATCTCCACAAGAGCTTCACCAAAACACACACATAGTCCAGACACGGATTAGAAAAACTGCGGAAAAACGAGTGGACTTGACTTCAGCTTCGACCACGACAACTCATAAACACGTATCTGACTTAGGTCCTTGAACATGAAAAACCAGCACTTCTTATAATAAACGTACACGTAAGAACAGACACATTCAAATACACTGTTGTAACAAAAATAATGACATTACGGTGGACAGCTGGAGCTCCTTCCGAACACTCTCCACCTCGGGATCGTCAATGGACGGAAACGTCACAGGAGATACGTTGTCCATTCTATAAAGTAAAAAGGAAACCGCTACACAACATTTTCCAACAACAGCAAATGAAAAGTCAAAGCGTTTCGGTAACACGAAAATAACCATGCTAAACACATCATAGAGCTCCTCACCTTGCCGTGTCTTATCAAACAGTAGCACTCGAATCCAACGCGCATGCGCCGTGACTCATAAACACAAATGACGGCGATACACTAATACTTACGTTAACTACGTTATATTCTACGCAAGCGGGGAAAGCAAAAACCCACAAATAAACATTTCTCTACTTAAGATGTAAAAAAAACTCTCTTCCCTCTCTATCACTAACCCACCTTAATTTCAGCACACATTTCAACAACCGCAAAACCGCCACGGAAAATACTACACTTAATGCCAACGTTTAGAACATCGCATAGTCACTATATTTATGAATTATTAACGCCGAATTCACAACGACCTACATCATGAAAACATACGAATCACTTTCCATCAACAACGTTCTAAAAGAAACAAAGACCCTCATATGACAATCGTCACTCCAAGGCACAAACCAAACACCTTCAAACGCACTCCACTTACCTTTATATGGTCTCTCCGTCTCCTATCTTCGATTTTGTACAATCAGACGTACGTTACATGTTGAAGAGCCCATCACTGCATTAAGAGTTAGAAATGCTTCAACATGCACCTACAGAATTCATCAAAATACTTTATTATTTATGAACGCCATAAAGGCCTCTTCTTCGTGTAACATAAACACTTCTACCCGGGACACCAACCGTGACAGGAATGCATCGCAACACACCGACTTTACTTTCAACGTTTACTCTCGTCTTCTTCCACATGTGCACGGGCCGCTGGACGAGTTGAACGCACTATCTTCACACAGTCTGAGACCGCAGAAATTCCACTGTCTCCGTGCATCGACCTATGGAATCAGGAAATGTGTACTCATCACTAGAAAAAATGAACATTATACTCAGAAGATGGCATTGCATGAAGCAGTGAGAGCAACAAACAAATTATAAGATGGAGTAAACTTGGTAAATTCATAATTTGTTATTAACGCTGCATGCCTAACAGAACTTTTTGGCACAGGCAGAGTGAAATTAGAAACACTTCCAAAACACTTACTGACTTCATAAATCACATGTTCACACGTGAGAAACTACGTCGTCCCTTATTTCTCAGCACTCACTCTCTACTTCTTATTTCATGACTGATGACCCGTTACATTAACCCTACACCAAATATATCATAAAAACTTGACAACATACCATAACACCATTAATGACCAAAACTCATTGGAACTCATTAAACACAAAAACCTATTCAACGACACCAAATAATGTGATAACGTCTTTCTAACACAAAAAAAAGATATTTACAAACATGGCTGATGAATGTAGGTAACAATGATAACTCCCTATCAAATTAACACTATGAAGACACATATATGGATTTACTAAACAGGATTCGCTTGTGTAACCTGATAATAAATCACTTTCATTAACAAAACAATATAAGAGAACTATCTTCAAAATGACAAAACTGTCCTAATATAGAATTGGATACCATTTGAAATGAATGACATGACGTAAGAAACCATTACAGACTAAATTCACAAAATGAAGATGCAGAACCACTCTTGACAAGCTAAACAACTGCAGTTAATTTTAACAAAAACTAAGGGAAGGAAGGAGGTTGACATTAATAAAAACAAAACTGTGCAGTGGCTGCAATAATGCCATCGCCATACCAGTCTGTACAGAAGGAACTGAGCCATAAGGCAATGCTCTCAATTAGCCAGTCAACCCAACTCCCCACCTTCACATATATTCATGAGCTTTCAATCATGGCCAAAACAACAAGATCCCAGATATAAACAGCCAAAAAAACTTTCCTCCACAAGGTGGCAGGATGCTCCTTATAAATAGGGTGAAGAGCTCCTTCACCCAGGTAAACCCCTTGAGTAGGACCGTTGCTCTTCTACATCTAGAGGGAAAATTGATGTTCCTCCAACATCTATACCAGAAGTCTCCTGAAAATCTCCCTCAATAAGTGTTCAGGCCATACCCCATCACACAGCAACTCCGAAAAACATGCACCAGACGCTAATGAAAGAGTACGTCGCCCAGCTGCCCTGGGAAAAACAAAGAATCATCCAAAATCGCCTGGAGAAACTACCCACGCAGAGGGAGGTCTACTTACCTCTGCTCGGACACCTCTCCCCACACAACCCGTTCTCAGATAAACAAAAGAACATGGATGGAAAGATAAAATAAATGTACTACAATTTTAAGAAAGAATAACTACTTCATCTTAAAGCTCATGCACCTATAAACATCCAAGGTCCTTTGAAAAGAGATGCAAACCGCTACAACCAAAACACTTCCTTACCTCTCTTCCCAAATAAACTCAGAGTCCACTGACTATAACAAATTCAAATAGACATCAACATTCCCAAAAATCCACATTGTTAACCACAGGTCATTTAACCAACATCTAACCATTCTAAACAGCAACAACCAATCCCCATAATCTATGCAAGCCACACATAAACAGTCATGGGTACATATAACATCTCCTCTCCTTCCCAAATTACATGTCCACACAAGTTCAATATAAATATTTGAAATACATCAATGTGAATCTAAATAAAAACATGACTCAATACAAAACGCGTAGCATTTCTGCACAATAATTCCTACTGTAAAAACCACCCAGCACTGATATCAACAACTCTGTAACTCAAAATATGACAGGTCACTCAATGTATAGTCAACACAGTAAGTTCAACTTCACTTAAAACCAAAAAACCCATTAAATAATATACAGTACTTGAACAACGATTCATAATATCATTTCCATATACAGCACAATAGATCACATTTTTTGAGAGATAATGCATTGGCTTTAAAACACAAAACCAATACCAATCAAGACTACCATTAAACAAAATATAAAGTACACAATGTATAAATAGTCCATCTGCAGGATCAGCCAGATATTCATGCAAACAGCAGGTAAGTTAAAATAAAAAAAAAACACAACTTCAAACCAGGTCCCACATATAAACAGAATTCATATTAGAAAAACTAGAAACCTAGACATTACACATTAACAACCTATGAAGAGCCACTTACATTTCAATAGCTAATTGTTCACATTAGGGAACTCATTCTGAGCTTCCATTCTGCCATTAGTTAACAAAAAAAACAAGTATAACACTCATTAACTTTAAGCAATCCCTCAATCCCCCACTCAAAACAGACTTGGTCATCAATTCAACATTAACAGCTCTAAACAAAAACAGTGACAGCAATTTAGAGACTAAACCAACACAAATCCACTAACCCACTAAACCAAAAAGCCTTGACACTCTGCAAAGACAAATTATACACACATCATACACCCGCAAACCACACAATATCACACAAAATGTTACTTGACATATGTAATGACAGTTGGTCCATGAACGCACCACATGCCATCTGATTAGACCCCTGGCGCCCCATGGTGGACAAACCTCATAACTCAGTCATGCACTGAACAACTTGGCTGAAACTTGACATGTGTCATGACAGTTGGTCCCTGAACGCACCACATTCCATTTGGATAGACTCTTGGCGCCCCTTGGTGGATGAACCTCATAACTCTGTCATGCACTGACCGGTTAGGCTGAAACTTGACATGTGTGATGACAGTTGGTCCCTGACAAACCACATTACATGTGATTAAACTCCTGGCGCCCCCTGATGGACGAACCACATAACTCTATCATGCATTGACCAGTTTAGCTGAAACTTGACATGTGCAATGACAGTTGGTTCCTGAACACACCACATTACATGTAGATAGACACCTGGCGCCCCCTGATGGACAAACCTCATAACCCCATCATGCACTGATCGATTTGACTGAAACTTGACATGCGTGACGAGGCCATGCCCTGAACACATTTTCCTACAATTGGTTGGACTCCTTGCGCCCACTGGTGGACAAACCTTTTACTTGGCATAAGTCTGTCATACATTGACCGATTTGGCCGAGTCTTAACACATGTGACGACACACAACCCCTGAAACCACCAGCCCACATATTTCAAGCTCCTGCTTCCCCCTGGTGGACGCACTTTCAACTTTAGCAGATTTCTAACAAGACTTAACCGATATGGCCACATATTGACACCTGTTATCACAGATTGCCCTGTCACAGAGCCACTGCGTACATGAAGACCATGGGAACTGTGGGGAACATCAGGGGCCATGGGGTACGTGGTGGCCGTGGGGCATGGACCAAACGACATTGCGTGAACGCTCGGACCCGTCACAGCTGCTTGCAGCTTTAATTATTATTATTCTTCCAAAATGAAAATCTCAATTTTGGCCCCTTTCCCATGCTCGAAAACTCACCAAATTTTGTAAATCACAAGCCTCACCAAAAAAATTTGATATTTTGGCATCCTTGCACATGGGCGTGGCAAAATGGCTCAATAGCGCCCCCTTGAACATGTTCAAAAAGTCCATAGGCGACGTTCCGGAATTGGACGAAAATTGGTACACATATGTATCATATATAGACAAACAAAAAAGCCTCTTGGGACC
>OMNW01014361.1:0-13779 GCA_900303245.1 Selene dorsalis
TTTATATTACGTAACTGAAAATACAGTATGTCACAAATACTGTCTATCCCTTCTTCTGCGTGCACCTCATCAACATGACAAAGGATGTCCTCTCTGGCCAGAGGGTGTAGCAGCTCAGATGAGGTTGGACCCTCTGACTGGCCTCCTGCAGACCCAGCCCATGATCACATGGTCAGTTAGAGTTGTCTGGATCTCATTTGTGACATTATTCCTATTTGGCCCTCTTGCTACTCCTTGTCCTCTTTGTCCTCCTCCTCCTCCTACTCTTCCTCCTCCTCCTCTTCCTTGTCCTCCTTTTACAAGAACACCTCTGCCTCTGATTCTTCCTCACACATGGGCCTCCATTTTAATGCAAACCAAAGAGCAAACTGAATCCTATTTATAGGGTTGAAGTTCTGATTTTCAAGTGATCTCATTGGTTACAAGTGTTTTTGCTGCTGCATTCTCTTTGAAAGTGATTGATAATTGAGTGTGTATTTTAGTGACAGTGTTTAGCAAACAGCACACAGGCTTGTAGTTTTGAATGATATGTGTAATGTGTGTAGTCATACCAAATATCACATATCAAAAAGTGTGTTTTAGAATTACAAACACAGTGTAAAGCAGACAATGTGCTTATAGTTGAGCATGTATAGTCAATGGATCTCCTACTTGAGTTAGTGGTTTCAATAGCTGTGCCACAAGGACCAGTTTTTGTGTCTTAGCAATGGCAAAAAACTGTATACAAATATGAAACTGATTTCTTGTGAACTTTAAGTCATTTACCTTCCAACGCCATGCAGAAAAGAACTCCTCAATAGGATTTGTATGATGGTAGGGGGAGAAACTGAATCCTTGGGTGATTGGTGAATCAACTGCGGACCTCAGCAGATCGATGGAAACTTACATCGTCCCATGTGACAACAAATGTGGTGTTCCCTGCCACATCCCTTAGGAATGATGATACCATGCAAGGTGTCAAGGAATTCAGTGATATGAATGGTGTTATGGGCCAAGAGTGGTATGATGGTGAAGGACACCATTTTGGCCAGTTGCAGCACACACTGCAATGTTCCCACCACACTGCCCAAGAACATTGACAATGGCCCACTGCCCAATGATGTTTCTCCCCCGGCGTCTGCTTTTGGCAAGATTGAAGCCAACCTCATCAATGTATATAAAAACATGTGGGTCTGCAGCAGCACGTAGCTCCATAACTCTCTGAAAGAGTCAGGAAAAAGCGTATAACAGAAAGGATACAGATATCAGTCCACAGTGTAGCACAGTACAGTAATACAGTAAACTGGAGCACAGTATCAATTATTGAAATGGACTAATATAAAATGTAACTTACTTTCACATATTCACAGGCTAAGTAAGAAAGTTAGATAAAATATCTGGGATATGTATCTCATATTGTAATAAGTTTAAAAACCAGCGTTTACATCTCTGCCAAGCTAATACCAGCTAGATACTACGTCATAATGGAAACGCAACCATGCTGATATTCGACAGGTATAATGTTTACGATGTTCACTGTATTGTCTGTTACAAAACTGTATGGAAAAAGGTGTTGAGATACAACAGGTCCAGCCAAAAGTGGCAGCCCCAGAGCAACACTGCAGGAGTGGCTAAAACAACTTTGGTTATTTTTTTTTCCAAACAATTTGGCCTGTTGTCCAAAGATTTCAATCACTTGATGTTACAAATGCCAACCACAGTTTGGGTTCAAAACTGTGCAACTTAGGAAGAGGAATATGAAAAGAGAACGATCCAGATTCACCTGAGTTCCAAAAATCACCATCCTACATTTTCCATGATGGATTCTTTAGGACAGATACCTGATATTTGACAGTTCTTTTGAACACCATGACCCCGGCCTGTACGGCTGATGGCATCATCAGGGTAACTTTCTAACAAGTGTGCTACTGATACAAATCCAGTATGGGGGTCTAAACTGGTGCAGCACTAAAATGTGGAGCTAGATAACAGCAGCAGATGTGGGTCTGCAACAGCAGATGTAACCATAAATCAGTATTTAAATCGTGCAGAGGCAACAATTAGGGAATTGAAATCAAAATCTCAGGTACTGAATGAGTTTTGTTCAAATTCCAGCTGTAGACCAGCAAGTTAATTCAAGACAGCAACTGCCACGAGAGTTAGCTCACACACCACTGTGGTAATAATGCTTAGCTAATGCCCTCATGGTAATAACCAACACACTGCTGCTCATTAGTCGTGACAACTGTTTGGTTCAACATGATTCATCTCTGCATAAAGCCTCACTGGCAAGGATATTGTTTTGAGTGTTGCTACTGCAGCAAAAACATTACATAATATAACATATAAATAAGTTGGAATTACATAAGCAAGCACAGAGCAACTTTTTCTTGGATCAGCGGCTGGGGACTGAGAGCTGGCAGATGATCGAGGGAAACAGAGAGAAAGAAGGGAATCAAAGCGATGATTCAGCAACTGAGTGAAAGCCGAGCAGAAGCCATGTGGCTGCAAAGCTCACAATGACAAGGCAGAGAGAGGAGAGACTTTCAAGGCAACAAGGAGGAGAAGACCTGGGTTCACCTCCAATATGAGGTTTATGTTGAGGGACTGAGGAACCTGAGAGGACAGAACATCAGAAAATACGATGCGCCTGTGTTCACCTGCGCCGCCGCCTGTCATGTGGATGACAAGTTGACACAGGCAGAGAGAGGTGTCATGAGAATTAGCCCTGTGATGGAAAGGAAAAATAATTAGAGGGTTTATTTTAGGTTTCCTGCATTCCCTTACTGATTTACAGATGCATCACTGTAGCTGGGGTTTATTGTTTTCTAGAAGCTTATGTCTGTTTTTTCCTTGCATCTTCAAAGCATCTTCAAAACTATCACTGTATTTTATTGTCCTGACTGCAAAGAAAACCATAGAAATTCTAAGCTATATAGACGTTCTGTTTATTATCATCAAATGCCGTGACAAGACAAAAACCATAATTAATTGATCTCATAACAAGTGTTTTTTAAGTACTACCAAGGCTGATAGCTCTTATTCCTCAGTGCCACCCAGCTCTATTGTTGCCCAAAACTATTAAAATCTCATCAGTGAGTCACACTGTCGCACTGGGAGACATATTCCTAAACATGGGCACTGTTAACTGTAGTTTGAGTCGATCCCACATACATAATCCTACTGCTATAAATACTCAGTACAGCATCAAATGGGTATTAATCCGCATGTGGAAATAGCCCCAACAAATTCACTGTTTACCATTAAGGCAAGTCTGGGAAACAGAGGCCCAATTATTTATGAGTAGGCTGGTAGTAGAGGCAGGGAATGAACTGAGCAGAACAGATGGCCAGAGGGGATCAGGGGCTGAGAGACAGCGAATGAGGACTGAGGCAGGCAACAGGAAGTCAGGGGGTCAAGAGGTCAGGATGGAGGCTGGAGCTGGATCCAGAGAAGAGGAGGAAGAGTGGATCCAGAAAAGGTATCCAAGCCTGGCTAGAGGGAGATGGTGGCAAGGGGAATGCTGCAGGGGACAGGAAGATAAGTTAACGAAAGGCTAATGCTAGAGAACTGCTGAATAACTAACAGCTGAAAGATGACTGATAGTACAACAGTGAATAATCTGGCAGAGTGTTGAGGTTGGAACCAGGTTTTCATGGCAGTGTGGGATGATGATGATGATGATGATGATAAGGAGTAGGAACAGCTGGTGACCTCCTGCACACCTGTTTCAACTCCTGCCATTAGGACAGGAAGAGAGAGGGAGACAAGCCAACAAAGCTAAATTTACCATTAGCAGCTTTTTACTTACCAGTGTAGAGGTTGTTTGGCTTCCTCTATCACTTCGTTCTTTCTACTGAAATTAGCACGCTAACATCACCTGCTCCCAGCAACAAGTCATCCAGCTACAGAGACAAGTTAAGAATAGCCTATCTTCCTACTCCTACCTTCACCAAGTACTTCACCAACCTCTCTTGATGCAGGATGTTGGCATTGGAAAATGACGGTGTATGTAAAGGAATTTCATCTGTTATGAGATGAACAGAAGGTCGGTAGTTCAACAGAGATAAAAGAGGAGACCGCCAGGAGAAATGCAATGAGAGGACAAGGTTGGCCCAGTGTACATGGAAAATTCTTCATCAATACAGAACAGCATTCAAGGACTCCTGAGCAATACTTTGGGGGATTGTGAATTGCTGCTAGCACTCACGATAATACTTAAAATATCCATCTCCACTTGAGCACACTATCCCAATATATAAATGAGTGTGTCTTCTTTCAAGTAGCTCTGCCAATCTTCTGCGTAGCTCTGTATGACGTGATTTGTGATTAATCTCCAGCCAGCTGAAAACCACGAGGCCCAGGTGTACAGTGGCTGCTCCAGGTGGGAAATACAGACGGACAGTTAATATTTCATGTCTGCAGAGATTTCCAGCTCACGAAGAGCTGGGGACCACATGAAACAGTGTTTGATGGTCAAACCAAGTGGTGAGAAGTCAGCTGGATGAAACCCTCAGGATAAAAAGGACTGAAAGCACTTTATCTCCTCTTTCTGTTGGAAGTCATTCATCTGAGAGAATTGGAGATCGTTTTGGACCACAGAGAAAAGTAAAGTGTAAATCCTTGTGATTCTGTGTGCCAAGCACCAGAGAGTCTCCTTAGATGCTCACCAAAATATGTAGGGTATATTTGTATATATTATATTATATTATCAAACATAAATATAATGGATGTAAAATGCAAAGCAAGCCCCAAATATGTACATCCCATCTACAGCACAATATAAGAGGCCTGGGCTTCGCTCTATGCTAGAGAGAACTTGACTCAGACTTGACTCTGCTTGGAGACCTGACTTGGCTGTGCTTAGACTTGATAGCAAAACACCAAGCTTCATGATTTGATAAAGTAAAGTCTTGGAACAAGGCCATCCTGACCTACATATCTGACATAGCTTTAATAATAAATCATTGGGCTGTCTGTATTGAAAGAGTTCAGCCATACCACACTGCTCTATAAACACAACATGGAAAGGAAAATATTCAAAAACCATGGAATTTGTTGCTCATTGCTTAATTTTCATAAACTGCAGGTAGACAAGGTGTTCAATGACTTGGGTCTTGGCCTAGACTAGTCTCAGGTGACTTGACATCACATTGGATTCATCTTGAATGATTGAGATGTGACTTAAACGTTTGACTTCAATGATGTCAAATTACTCTCAGACTGGAATAGAGTGTCTTTGACTTAAACTGTCTGTCAACAAACAAACAACATGATTTCAAAGTTGCCAAAAAGTGTTTCCAAAAGATAGCATATCAAACTCAATGGACAAATGTATTAATATAAATTTTAACTCAGAAAAAAAAACAAAGACCGTATAATCATCAAGTGAGAAGTAGAAGAAAAAAAATCAGTGGATGTTGCATACTCAAAACTGAACAGTCACTGTGATCACTTGCTGGTACTGTTTCATTCTTGCCTCTCTTATCAAGAACGGACGGTTAAAGCAATTTTAGCTGCTTACACTTTTATTAACAAGGCTTGTACACTTAACCTCAACAACTCCGTCAGCTCGGCTCCACGGTACTCGTGTCACACTGAAAACGGTCCGTGTGGAAACATATACCAAACATAACAATCCTATTGTAACAGGTACCTCCCCAATATTGGGGTGTACCACCTGCACAAGCCTGGTAACATTGATGCGTGATGGCTCCGTCATCTGGCAAAAATAGACCCGCTGCAAGAATAATGACCCTACATATGAGGTTGTTGAATACCAGATGCGGATTCATGTACTATTTTTGCTTGGAGAGACTCATTGCAAGCTCTTGAACACCTTGAGACTCCTTGTTGCTATACAAGTACATCTGTTTCTAACGCCCAGCACGTAGAGCTGCACCTCTTTTCGGATGCTTCTGTGAAAGCCATTGCTGCAGTTGCCTACTTGAAGGTGTTAGACAGCAGTGGCATGGACGTAGTTTACAAGTTATGCTGAAAAAACACATACATTCAATCCTGTCTATACTATTCAGTAACACTCTGCTTTAATTTATTTTTGAATTGTATAATATTTTTGCTTTGTTTGAGCTTCACCCCGGCAACAGAAATAACTCATGCTTTTAAGTGTGGCATGAATGCTTGGTTGTTTTAAATTAAGCTCTCGTCTTATTCCATATCACCCATCTCTGTGCTTAAACATCTTTTGTATATTACTAGGGAATACATTTTTTTTGGCTTTGTAGATTATCTGTGCAGTTTTAATTTCTACTAAGTCACTGAACTTTAATGTTCTTAATTTAAAAAACAGTTCATTGGTGTGATGGTAGTAATTTACATTATTTACAATCCTTATTGCCCGTTTTTTGCATTATATAAATTTGTCAAATATGCATGGTAAAGTGAGTGTACTGTATAAAGTGTATGATATTTTAAGGTCTAATATGTGTCTTGTTCTGCCTAAAATACCAATACTCCTTGCCAGCTTCGACTTGATTTGGGGTTACCTTGAATTGCTTTATACTTGTGTTGACTGATATGGTATGAACCATGATATGAATTGAGATTTGACTGCAACATGACTTGAACTTGCCCTAATTTTGGTGCTAAATCATACTTATCATACTAGTGTGTCATGATGTGTTTGATGTATTGATGTGAAGGATTTGTATCTTCATAGACAGCTAAATTTGTAAGTAAAATGAACTCAGACAACTACAAAAAAGAGTGGCTAAACAAATTCTACTTAAAGAAACTCTTTTGATCTAGAAAGCCAATAAAACATATGACCCTTGTTTTAACAATGGAGCAAGAAGATCAATACATACAAAGTCTGAAGCTAAAAAATATGTAGCTATTACTTGTGATTATCAGTGTATTCCAACTGAAAAGTATGCCAACATGCATCACCCTGGTGGTGTGCTGGAATGCTCAAAAACATCAGCTTAAAACAGTGGTCAGAATTCTCACACACTGAAAGCCCAGTGGTCGCCATCTTGGCTACAAGGGGGAACAGAGGGGGGGCTTCAACATATTTTCAAACCTGAGAAGACGGCTGTCAGTGCTGGTTTGGGTTCAGGTTTCAGGTGACAGAAGAGGCACAAACTGGAATGTTCACAACTTTAAGCCAAGTGTATACACTGTACTACAGTACTCATGAGTGTACTGACTGGCATATCTGTTTTGAGCCCCGGTTTGTGGCTGGAGGGTCTTCAGGGCAATGTAATGATGTAGATATGTTCATGCAGTAAAGTAAATTGCAACACTGATTACAAATACCTTCAGTAATTCACTGTTGTGAAGGATCCTTTGTCAGCTTCTGTGATTGCTTTTTCCTTTCAAACACAGGATGGAATTCTTAGGCTCTCTGCTGATGCCTCTGCAGACTCAGGAACTGCTCGACTCCAATCAGAAGAACTGAAAACTTTGCTCCTTTCCTTACAGACTGCCATAGCACTCGCCTCCGTCACTGCTCACTGACCTTTGTTTGGCTTTGCTGCAGTTCAGCTTAACCACCACACACGAGTAGAAGCCCATAGGTGATGATTAAGCTCATGATGAACTATGATTTCTTTCTCTGAAGTCTATATTTGATTTTCTTGGAAAGTCCTACAGACTCTGCCTTCAGTTCATGAAAACAGCAATGATCTATTAAAAATTATGTTTAGGCTTTGGAAGACTTGTTTTAAAATGCCGATCATAACATTTGCTAATATAATTGAAAACAGAGTTGATGAATGTTATGCTATACTATAGTTTGACAGATATCTTTGTTTTTAACTCCAGTTTTAATTCTACTATTAATCCTCAGGCTATTTTATAGTACATTATACAGGTCTAGCGGATGATGCTGATCAGCAACTACAGTGAAAAAACAAACAAAAACATTTCACCAAGAAAAGTAACATGGAGAAGAAGACAAGAGGATAAAAGGGGTCAGAGTTGATGGTGAGCCAGAACAAGCCAGGTTTTCTCCAAGCGGAGCAGAAGAAATAAGAGAGGAGACAAATGCTGCTGAGAGAACAGTGGCAGAACTGTCAGAGCAGGACAGCAGGATCGCTGCCCTCTGTCAGAGTCTTCAGGCTCTAAATAACCAAAAAGCAAAAGATGTCCACCCAAGTTTCAACTGCTCTGGGCCTCTGAAACTCAGTGAGTGAGAGGGGGTTGGAAGAGAAGATAGAGGGATTGCAGATGGGAAAACGGTGGAGCAAACAGAGCAGGAAGCTGTCAGATTCTTTCCCCGAGTCTTCACAGAGCACAGGCAGAGGTAAATAATTAAAGCAGAGATCTGACTGGAGAGTCTAATGAAGAGGTAATGTATGATGATGTAAAACCCTGTAGCATTAATGCAGCCTAATGATTAGCTTTTTATGACTTCTGAATAATGCTGAACAGCAGTTGAAAATGTGTGTGTGTGGGCGGGGGGTGGAGGGGGGTGGAGATAGGAACTCACAACTTCACCGTTTAAAGTTTATTTCTCTTTTTTCTTTTTAGCAAAAACACACTATGGAGAAGAAAATGAGTTGTGGCATATAAATTATTGATTTTCTTTTTCTATGGAACTGTGAAAACCTACATAGTGATAAACAGCCAGGTTTGCCTGATCTTGCTGCATATCATCATACAGATTTCCTACCAGTGTTTACGTATAGTGTTGATTTAAACCAATCTTTTACAGGGTTACATTTCAGACCTGGATTTATTCATCTGTGAGGTAGTATGTGTGTAACACCAGATGACAATTTTTGTCCTGTGGCGATGGGAACTTCAATAAAAGATATTTAAACTGTTTGACTGTGATAAAGAGCATTTAAGCTGCTACAAACTGTTACAATGTCTTTCATAGCAGCTCAGCCTGGTTAGAGTAGTAGAGTTGGCACTTAGCACCAGTCAGCGAGCATCTTCCATGGTTTTGGCACACTGATGGAGCGAACAGGAAATGACCTGCACTCTTCCCTCACAATATGTCCATACTGTACAGTGTTGTTCTACACTGTGTACATTACTCTGACGTAGACTCGGCCTCTGGTCTCCACCAGCTGATCTGCTGACCCCTACTGCTGATCAATACTGCCCCATCTGACCACTTCTATTTCTGGCCACCATCCCTGCAGAGTCAGCCCCCTACCCTTCCGCCTGCTCGCAGGGACCAGCCTGGCACAGTGGTGCCCTCTGCCAATTCTGACTCATTTAAAGAGAGACGCTCAGTGACTACACGTTAGAGGTGAGGCCTGTGGCTGCGTTTGTGTCGCAGCAATCTAACCTGCAGTGTCATGGGAGGAGCCCACTGTATAATTCAACATGGAGCACAACGTTTCAGATATTAACGCAACACATGATCAGGGACATTTATGATTTATTTACAAAGCACCCAGTGTAAAAAGCTGAGTGACCCAAAATGTAATGAGAACAGTATATAAAAAGAGCCAGTCTGACCCATATCCAGTTTGAATATGGGGCGAGTGCATAAAAGACACATTTAGTCTGGTGGTGCCCAGACTAAAACAGCTGTGCTTTTAAAAGCACATGAAAGTTACAGCACTCTTCTCCCTCACTCTCACACACACACACACACGCGTGTGCACACGCACACACGCACACATGCAGATGAAAGAGCCGTAGGTGTCTCCTGTGGTTGCTGGTGTTCAGAGTTGTTCAGATCCTTTCTGGTAACATTTGCAACCTGAAATAAGAGAAAAGAATACAGATAACACAAGTCCAACACTTATTTTACTGCATCACCACTTTTCAAAGAAAAAAAAAACCCCCATTGCAAAGCTTTAGAGTGCATTTAAGTCAGAGTCATTTAGCATGCAGCTGCTGTTCTCAGCTCAAATTGCAAATGATCCCTGGAGATACATGAGTCCAGCATGAGTGCCTATTTCTCAAGCATCTCACAATCACTCTTAACACGAACAAAACTCTTATCTCAGAGGGTTATCTATGTGGCATCCTGCACTTCCTGTTCATCACACCCTGTTATACAAAACTCACAGCAGTTAACTTTAAAAATATGTCTTCTTACGGTTATGATTTGATAAGATCATATGCAGTAGGCACCACTGTTCTATGCAGGTTTAACATACAGGCAAATAAATTAGCTTCTATTTATTTATCTATCTACACAAATTAACAACAAAACCACTTGTGACTTAAAAAAGTCATCTGTTACGTAAAATACTCAGCTGTGGAACATCTTCACTACAGTCTATTCCCCTTTCAGCTTGTTAATTATGTATGTGTTGTGTACATGAGAACAAAATTATAATAAATATATTATATATGATATAATATATTATAATCATATTCTTTCTGGAAAGTCACAGAGGCACAGTGGTGCTGTAAAAAGTGAGACCTTATAACTGTGAGAAACTTTTTGGTCACAACATAAACATATATTTATGATACAGCCTGAACTATTATTTGAAAAAGCCAAAGTAAAAAAAAAAGAAAGATATAATACACCATATAAAACACTATAAAAATATTATACCTGTGGTGATTAAACTGAGAGGTCAGTTATTATGTGGCTGACATCCAGCCAGGGTGACATGATCATGTTTAAATAAGTTTTAGTCTCCTGTCCTTCGCCCTGCACATTATCTTTATGACCCACATAAATCACAAATTTTGATTTACTCTGGCTCGGACTCATCACCGGTAAACCTGCATTCTCCTTTTAGCAAAAAGAGTCATGTCGTGAGGACATTTAGAAACAGCAAGTATTATCCTTACACAAGGTCAGCCTCAAATATCATTCTGTTCATGTAAGAATGCTCTTTCAATAAGATTATTATCACCAAACCCTGATCAGGATATCTCTGCTCTTACAGAGTTTCTCTACAGTCTCCTGCAGGTTCAGATTCATTCTGGCAAACTCCCACATCAGCAGGCACATGTAAAATTACTGTGATAATACAAATAAAACTCTGTTGAACAGAGTTTTACCAAATAAAAAGGCAAAAGCTCAAAATGGAACACATACTTCCATATTGAGAAATTCAGAATCTGGCCCTGTGGCCCGCCCACCACCGATGCTTGAGGGAGATTGACCAATGAAAAGCAGTGTGTATTGACATGGTTGGAGAGGAAAGATTAGAGAGACTTGGTCACATGTTTGAAACCCAGACTCAAATGAGGAACCTGTTGTGACCAAACTTATCAGAAGCAGAGGTGAACATGTTTTATTTGTTTATGCTGTAAGTGGCAGTGGACGACACAGTCTTAGTGTTTGTGCTTGTGCAAACTCTCTTTCTCTGCACTGGCAGGTTTTCAGGTGTATTGTGTACCAGCAGTGGACAGGATCAGTACCTCAGCTAAGATGTGACATATGAAAACTTGGTCATCATCGCGCATTGAAATCTTGCATGTGAAACTGAAGAGGTGGTTTAACTTACAGGGGAGTTTACACTCTAGGACTTCATCACACTGCACTGCACACATTACACTATCATGCCACAGCTATTTCTGTGCTGTAACAGCAAAAAGCCTAACAGAGAGACCCATTAGCAGCCTCCGTCATTATTTTCCCCCACACCGTGGAGGCCTCACCCTGCCTCCCCAGTCCAGTTAGTCTGCGTCCTACAGCAGTACGACATGAAGCAATTCGCTCTGAATATCCACCCAGGACATTTCCAGTGCATTACAGAGGCAATCAGCATCAGCAAATAAACCGGAGGAGAGTGTCACTGAGCAACAGAGCAGCGGAGAGAGAGTGGAGTCAGAGACCAGGAGAGAACGACGGAAGAAAAAGAAAAGAGAGAGACCCAGTTGGAGATGAGATGGAGAGCTGTTATCATGTTACAGGCAGCCACAGAGCTGGTCAAGGTGCTGAATGGGCAATAAGAGGAGGATAATGGGGTTGTAATAGCCAGAGAGTGGACACTCCATAAGGATGACCCAGGGTCAGTGCTGGAGGAAAGAAGATGAGACCCCACTGTGTCAACAGCAGGGGGACTCCCAGTGGACCTGATGTTAATATACTGCAGCACATATTAGTTATAGATGCAGGCACATTATGTCATGGCCAGTGATTATGAAGAGGTGTGATTATTTCTGCTGGTAGGATTTAATGTGCATGTGAGCATGCATGTGTGTTTGATGACTCAAGGAACCATATTGTGTCTTGCAGAATCATCTTTGCACGTGGACATCTATTAATCACACACAGCACCACTGAGTACACACTGTAAAGCAGCAGGGCTTGTTTCTCCTGCTCTGTTACAAGCAGAGAAAAGAATTCTGCTCCAAACACATATTTCTACTTTAATTCTACTGCTACTACTGTTTAATTCTCCTTGTATTGCCATGCAGCTCAGTACACAGACCAGAGTACTGTCAGTGGCAGGATTAAGGGATAATTTCAGTTTACTGCACCCTGAGTCTTACTTGTCTTGATTTGGCGATCGTTTGTATCAGTAATAACAAAATGTACTCATCAAGGACAGTGAGAGCTCTGGAGAGTGGAAATCAGATGGAGAAAGAAAGAGTCAGACTAATTTTACTGAAAACACATTTAAAAAGCAGTGGCAATGGATTTGTAAAATTTACTGGAAACCTCACATTAAAGATGCAGACGTAACTTTAAAGTCAGTCCTGGCTAAAACAAAGCAGGTGCTGGACCACAAATCACTGCACATGATTGATTTTAACATATTTAAGTTACCGTGTTGTCTGCACCCTGAACGTCCCGATATATTAACTTCCCACCTTACTCATGGCGCCCCCTGGTGGAACAGGAATTGACCAGTTTTTACTCTAACATGTATTAATCCTACAGAATTGACCCCATCAACTTCATTCCACTTCTAAAACATGCAGAACAAGTTGGTGAAGCTGGATTATTAACGCTGTGAAGCTATGACTAATAGATTCCATGTGGCGGCGCAGCGAACAGCGATCCCTCGTCAACAATTACATTTGGCTTTTTGATGGCTTTAATGTACTCATTCCCTCATGAAAACTGATACACACATCATGGCGAGCATTTACATCTGATAGGGGTCTCGCATGTGGGCGGGACCAAATGCCTCAATAGCACCCCCTTGAAACTTTCAAAAACACCTCCGCATAGGGGTTTTTTTGGAGTAGGAAGATGAAAATAGGCAGGCATAAAGAACATGTCCAGACGCACAGAAAAGTCTCTTGCACCAATGGTCAGAACCAAACTGGAAGTGGGCCAGTTTGATTTCAACGGTCAACTTTCGGCGGTTTCCGCACCTCGCATTTGAACGAACTATTCCTAAGGATTTCGCCCGATCGACTTCAGAGTTGGTACACGCCATCCTGACAGCATGGTGATCAAAAGTTACTAACCTTTTAAAAACAGAGCCAGCAGCCGCTGGAAGTCATGTAATCAACATAATCCTGTTTACACTGCCCTAAAATAAAGACTATCATAGAGTAGTCGTTTTTTTTAGCTGAAAGCTAAGACTCCCGTCTTTCACGCTGTAGCATTTTCATGGGTTAATGACGGCATCGCGGTAAGTTATGTTACGTTAGATTGATGTGGTGCACAGCGGCAATATAAACACATA
This sequence comes from Selene dorsalis, assembly GCA_900303245.1. NCBI lineage: Eukaryota > Metazoa > Chordata > Actinopteri > Carangiformes > Carangidae > Selene > Selene dorsalis. The sequence goes on from OMNW01014361.1 coordinate 13,515, forward strand.
GTGGCGCAAAGAAGTCGTGGGAGAGTTGGAGAGACAGATTGATCAGCGGGGCATGTGAGAGACACAGAGAGAATATAAACGTAGTAAGTAGTTTAGTGTATTTTAGATCTTTTTACCATTGCTTTTGACTAGTTTTTATCACAGTCAGTGGTTTTAGCGCAGGCAGTTGTTCATTTTTACCACAGTTCTCCAGCTGTTTTGGCATAGTTTCTTTTTTGTTTTTTGGATAGAAAATCTGTTGTTTTTAGCATAGTGTTCCATCCGT
>OMNW01014362.1:16970-37995 GCA_900303245.1 Selene dorsalis
AAATCGTTCACCCATCCCTAAAAAAAAAAAAAAAAAGTTGACAGATGACCTCCTGGATGATCACCTCATATAAGGGTGTTTTTGGTGATTCTCTTACACGGAGGTCCAAGCTGGTTTAAGTCAGTTGCATAACTAGGATGATACTCAGGTTTCTCTGTTGAATTAAGCCCAGATGGAAAGATGATGTGCATTTTTAAAAACAAAGCCCATAGGGATCTGTCTGCCCCTCCCCACTCTCACTTCCTTCCCTCTTCCCTCCATCTTTTCCTCATCCTCTCTACACAGCATTAAGGAGCTTCAATCAGGTTTGAGCCTAAAACAACAAAGATGGCTTCTGCAGCAGCAACTTCTTGTTGCCTTGTGAACACTCTGGGGGGGATGGAATGATGTATGTGAAAACAGAATTGTGATAATACTCTCAATTAATGAGGGCGAAATATTCAGTGATGTTCATTTGCAAAGCAGCTTCCTCTTTGTGTCATTTTGGGCTTTTTCTTAGCTTTTATTATATCGGTTTCATTGAGTGTGACTCACCAATCAGAGGCAGAAGTGAGTCAATTTTCCATAATTTTTATTTTAGTAAAACCAGACCCGTCTACTTGTGCTTCTATAAATGTCTGCCAAAGAACAACAGATTGACAGCCTTCCCAGTGCGAGACTAACACTCCTGCTTGGCCTTCATTTAATAGGAATGCATGGGTGGAAGCGTGTCTACATGTGCGATGTCTAGTGTGTATCAGCTTCCCTGTGCCGTTCCAGTGTTCTCTTTTCTTTCATCCCTCCATTTTTTGTTTTAATTCCTCTCTTCCAAGGCATCTGATCCTGTGGACCTTCAGACATTTGAGAGCTGATGCTGCATTCCTCTCACCCAGGCTGGAGAGCTTTGAACTGAGCTGCATTAAACAAGGCCAAACTTAGCTCTACTGGGCTGGATTATACCTGTGTTATGTGTGTTAAAAATCATGCTGTAGGTGTCTGTGGCATGGGGCTCTAATAACAGATTTTTTTTTTTTTTTTTCACAAAACATCTATGTGAGCCCAAATGAGAGTGAACCAAAACAGTAAAACCAAAACAAGGTGCTGACACTTGCGGTGATTATTCTCTGTAGTTTTATCACCACCATGTTGACCACTGTTTGTTTTTTTGTCATTTGACTTCTCATTTGGTTAAAAGAGGTATCTGTAAGTTTTGCTATTGCTCCATTGCATTAACAACTTTTTACTCACTGGTCTTGACCAAAGCTTCGGTCATCGTTGACTGGATGCTCCACACAGACAGTCCAACTGGGTTAAGGCTAGCTGGTTAGCATGCTGAATTCTACATAAGTAAATAAGAGGTTTCACACAAAAGGAGCAATGATTACAGAAAAAGGAATTAGGAATATTGTGTGCAGCATATCCAGTTTTTTCTTGGTACTTCAACACCAGCACTGGGAACCATTACTTTTGAGCAAGTCCAATCAAGTCACAAGTCTCCATAGTCAAGATAAACGTCTTCAGTGTTGGAACATGATGGAAAGGAACATTTTCCTCCACACAGTCCCTGTATTTAAATATTAAAACAATACTTTTATGTAAAATTTTATCTTAGGCTTGAAAAACCTGGACCTTTTGAAGTCAAGTCAGGAGTCACATGAAGTCTTTAGGAAGAGTCTCTGGCTGTGGCTGTGTTGTATATTTTTGGCAGTGATCTGCATTCACTCTATACTTTGTTTACACTTCAAAATTACCTTATTATAAAGAGCAACAATAATGCACTGAAATTGTTTTGCCAGCTTGTCCATCGTTCCTTATTCACCCAGCCCAAGAAGGTGCAACACTTTCATTTGTAAACCAGGCCTGGATTCTATTATGTAGCCCTTCACATACCTTACAAGCCCATACTGTCCAGAGTCTGTGAGCACACACAGTACGTAGTCCCTTGGAAAAACCTGCAGCTGTTGCAGCACTTCATTTTCCTTTCAGGAGAACTTACCTGGTGTATTTTTGTACACATGGGTACAACACACAGGTTTCATTACATTAAAGGGAATGTGGCTTTTGCTAGATTGTGTGACTAAGCCATAGAACCAACAAATGTGAAGAGGTCTGTTCTCATTGCAAGCACATGAAAAAAAGATAAGTTACAGCGTAATAAATGTTGTAAAAGCAGTCCTCCAAGTGAAGGTATGTTTCCTTCTTCTCTCTCACTGAGGCTGGCCGATAAACAGTACTGCCACACTAGGCCAGGTCAAGCTCACTGGCCCGCTCCACATTCTGCTACTTCAGAGACTTTGCCCTCTTTTAGTTTCTGCAGTTACTGCAGCCCAAACTCTCTTTTATTGACCTACTTTCGACGTGGTGCACAGATGATGTATGGTGCTGGCCTTTTTGGAGAACAGGGCTAACCAAGTGGTGGGGGCTGCGGGGGGCTTCAGCATTGCATACCTCTGTGTATGTACAAGGAGTAGCCTTTCACCTCTCAGGCTCTGTACAGCCTTTGTCTTTGCAGCGGGGGACATAAATCAACAGAAGTCCAGAACAGAAATCAACAGTCAGGAGGAAACCTGAGAGGTGAGGTGAGTAGAGAGGTAAAAGTTCTGCAGAGGGATTTTGTTCAGTTGCTGAATCTCAAGATTCATTCTGAAAGTGGGAGCCAATTCACAATCCCCAGTTCCACCCCCATGTGAATGTGAGCACGGAGGCAGGATTTATGTTGAATCTACAACATGTTCGACTCACGAATCTGGCAGGCTAGGAGACGGAGCGAGGACAAGACAAAGATAAAGTAAGAAAGAGAAGGAGAAAATGATCCAGCCCCTTTCTCAGGCTCACCACTGATCAGCTCTGAAGACGGAAAACACAGATAGAAAAAGAATGTGTGAAATTTCTCATAGAAAGGCCAGCACCACAGACTGTTTTGTCACACAGAGGTGCAGATTTAAAGAGTTTCCTCATGGTCTTGACCTTTAACCATTTTCACCAGTATGTCAAAAACAACTGACATGCCCTTCTTTCAGTTGTCAGAAGAAGACAGGAGAGTGCACACTAAAGTAAGATGATACTGCCTTCAGGCTTTAAAGTTAGACAAAAGCTTCGGATAGTCCCAGGATTTATTGCAGGAGTTGATAAAGGATCCATCTAGTAGCACAACGTCCGCATGTTTTTTATTTGTCTTGTTTTAACACTCAATCAAACCATTTTAACTGAAGTACATTTTCATATAGGCTAATGCACAAAGTACTTTACAGGTGATTAGAAAACTAAAAAAGACCAGTAGTAGTCTGTTTTTAAGAGAAATGAGTAAACCAGTGCACACTCAAAATGGAAATTTAGACATATCCAAATGAAATGACGGACTTGAAATAAAACAAAACAAATCAAAGTGATTATGTCATAAATGATGCAGCGCAATAGAAACAGTCAGAAGGAAAACACGACACAAAGAGCCATTTAAGGCTATTGAACTGAAGGCTAAAGACGTTTCGGTCAATGGATATCAACATCAGTTAGATCCTGTGTATGCAGCATTTAGTGAATCAGTCCTCATTTAATATTAAAACACTATAAATAAACTTGCTGGGGGGTTACAGAAAGTACAGCTACATTCCCTGCATGGTAAAGCCAAAATACTATTTTACTATTATCAGTGTGATTTCCCTTTACTATGATATGGTCCTTTCCGATGATGTGTGTGTGTGTGTGTGTGTGTGTGTGTGTGTGTGTGCGTGCGTGTGTATACACCAACTTCAGTTCCACTGTATACACCAGTGAGTCCCTAACTGTGTATGTGTGCTGCTCAGTGCTGCCTGCTGCAGCTGAATACGACAGTATGAGAGCAGTGAGGGTGGGTCAGAACAGTAAAGTTGTGGGCAGCCGAACAATGAGCTAAAATGCACAGTGAAACTCTATAAATCTGCAGGGAGCTGTAAATTCTTCTCAGTACAAGTAACCTCTTTCGTGTTTTTCAAACTGTTTTCACACTTGTCATCTGATACATTTTATTATAATAATATTAATTATGGCTGTTATAAACAATATAAGAAAGTTTCCAAAGATTTTGAAGACATTATTTTGGACAAGGATTCTGTCACCTACACAACTTACAACTTTGTAAACATCCTTTACGTCCACACTGTGGCCTATAGGCCCACAGGCCTATATGAGGTTATGTACATGTAGTGTATCATAGAAAGGTGGTCATGTAATGTCACAAGCTGCCAACAGTAGAGCATGTAATCGCTCTTCTTCAACCACAGCTGTCACTCTCAGAGCTGTGAAGTGATGATGGTTATCAGCCATGAAACGCACACGCAGATAAACACTGTAACCTACAGCAGCATGTCCTGACAGGTGTAGAGCCTGTACACTGGGAGTCATTAGATGTTGTCACTGTGCCATTACATAAGAGTTTTCAGACTAAGGTGAAGCATTCTTACAAGCTGATTCACAAGTGTTAAAACATTATAAAACATGGAAATAAGTAGTCTGCTCAGCGCTCTCGGACAAGGCAGTGAATCAAGAGCCCTTAAATCAAAGTAAGACCTGAGCAGGGCTGAGACAGGTGTGAGCAGCTTCCCAGGTGCACATCCACAGGCCATGTTGCACCAGTAATCAGCAGTCAAGGGTGGTAATAACAGGGTGCTGGTGTCAGAGAGCTGTACACACACTCACACAGAAGCACAACAATTTTAACTGTGAGAGACCCTTGCACGCACAGAGTCAAACTCAGGCTGGTTTTATCATAACAGACATTTTGATTTCTCAGCCGTCTCACACATTCTCCCTCCGTCTGTATCTCGGTGTCGACCACTCAGACATTTTCACACCTCAGCTTGGATCTTTCAGCCACTGTGTCGCAGGTCAGCACATGCTATAAACTTGAACAGCAGCTGTGTGGTTATGTAAGCATCTCCCAACCTGTCTACAAACCTGCTGACCTTTCACCATTAGACTCAGAACAGAGGTCAACCAACACTTCAAAGAAGAATGCAAACAATATTGTTTTTTGATGATGGTGAAAATCAGCACCAACTCTTTCCTCCCATTTTGTGTAAGTAAAACAGCAACAAGCCACAGTTAACTGACATGTGAGGGCCAGCGTCACATCAGGCAGTAGTGTGCTAACGAATGGAGCATGTCATTGCAGAGAAGCCCACAAAGCAATGGTTATACAGAGCCAAAAGGAAACCAGAACTTCCAGGTTCTGTTCCAAAAGTAAGAAAACCTCATTCAGAATCACACTGACATTTGTAAAATGGTAATAACTTAAAATCCAGCTTCAGAGCTTTAGGTTGTTGGGGTCATTTCAAAGGCACAGATGGGGATAGCAATTTTAGGTAACTCGTTCAGCGTTTTTTTTTTTTTTCTATGTTGTTTTTTAAGGCATTTTTAGCCTTTATATGGTAGGCCAGGGAAGAGAGACAGGAAAGCACAGAGAGAGACTGGGAGAATGACATGCAGTAATCGTCTCTGATATGATTTTGATGTTAAAGTTTCAAACTGTGAGTAAAACAAATGTCAAACAGAAAACAAAAAAACAATGGAGTTCATCAGTATCTCATATAGGGACACATGGTGCCTCCCCTGCAGCCAAACCCCAAATGACTAAGCTGGGCTAAGGCAGCGGCCTTTTAAAGGTTGTTTAAAGTGACCATCAGTTCAAATGTTTGTATTCTAAATGAAGGAAAAAGGAGGTTGGCAAGACTGATTAAACCTAGGGCTGGAGATCCTATTCTGGAGATTTTTTTACTGAATTGCTTGAAATCCTCTTCACACCCTGACTGCAACCAATTAATTGAATGCTTTTGCATGTCACCTGTGTGACGGACAGTCCTGGATAAACACCATCCAATCATTTTGAACACCACGTTAAGTCAATTGGATCATGATGTGTCAATCAAACTGTTACAGACTGCACATTTTCCATGGTCATTTAGTGTGAAACCAAAAAGTTAGAAGTATGTCCCTTTATATATGGGACCGAAGCCTGTTATCCAGGAGGTAACGTTAGCAGCTGGATGTAGCCACAGGCTAACGGTTTGTTAGCCTGTGGCTGGGATCACTGGGAAATAAAAACCGTCACGTGAACAGCGAGTAAAGTAATAACGTGTCACAGCCTCAGCTGAACTGCTGTGAAGAGTTTGTGCGCATTCCCGCGCCGGCTTGGCTGATGGCTGCAGTTACTCTAATGGCCACAACGGCCATCATGTCAGTATTGAGTCTTATTTCTTGATCCTGCCCCAAGTCCCTTTAATGAATGAACAGAGGAAAGTAAAAGCAGGTGTGGGGTGGATGGCATTCATGGCGTGTGTGCGTGCCCATGTGCGTGTAGCCAATGGTGTGTGTTGTGATGCACTCTGTGTGCAGCCCATGACGTACCTGCTCCATCACATTCCCAAACATAATTTCCTGTGGGCCTAATCCCCAAACCGCTGAACATTTGACAAAAACTGAAATAGTAGAGGCGACCTGATGTATGAACGGCTGGTTCAGGCATTTGTGTAGAAGGCCAGTGGCCAGAAGAGGTTTAGCTGAACAACTGGTCCTCCATCAGCAAACCAGTGACCATGGGCAAAATGACTTAAGACTTTAGTGTACTGATAAAACCCAGTTACTGATCTGTGGTACTGCACTGGTCATTTTTATCTGGAGCAGTTTCCCCACACAATGATCAATGTGTAACTTGTCATCTTGCCATTAAGTTTGTATCTGACTTGGATGTTTGAGGCTCACAAGCTAAGCCAAATAGCTTCAACTTGGAAAGTGGAAACAGCCTGGCTCACTGACATTAGCACTGAAGTCAATGACAGCTCTCACTGTTTAGTGCGTCATCCCGCATCATGGGGAGCGGGAGGTCTAGTTAGGATTAATTGTACTTTAATGAGTCCAGTGGTGGTTATGACTACTGACCTCACTGCCAAAAGTCACAGGAATGTTTAGTCCAGTGACCTCAGCAGCCCCGAGTGTGAATCACAGACTAAACAATGTTCTTAATTTTCCTCTAGAAAGGTAATCACACATTTAAATGAACAAATAAAAACAATACGTGTGTGTGTGTATATATATATATACACACACATGTATTGTTTTTACATGTTGTAAGTGTTGAGTATGCCAATAGACTTACATGGTGAGCATGCATAGACCAATGGTGAGCAAATATGTCATCAGTTTGTTTTGCAACATAAATTTCTGAAAGTCTTGAGAGAGCTCTTTGCTTTTACCCATCATGAGATGCCTCGTGTGAGACCTTGGTGATGAGAAACCTTAACTGTCACTTTGGACTAACCAGCTGATGTTACTTTGCACTGAGAGGGGACAGGAGGACTTTCTAAATACTGACAGACTCCAGCTGCTTTCTTGGCTTTCCATTTTGCACCTCCTTTTCTTCATGTGTTCAGTACTTATTCCCTGTGTAATTTCATTTTATTACACAATTTATTTATGGACTTAACTGTTTGGATTTCTTTGTATGTGTGCATTACTTGGGTGTTTGCCATCATCTGTTGAAATCATGTCAATAGCTCGACTAGAAATATATTTTCTGAGAAAAATGTTGACGTGTTCGATACTTATGTTCCCCGCTGTGTGTGTGTATATCTATATATATATATAAATATATATGATTTCTAAGCAACAAAAAGAAAAAAGAATTGAATACTCTGGGCCAAATGTACTATGGTTGTGTGTGTGCATGTATGTACACAGACTTTTAGAGCTGAACACGTTTCCTCACTGTCAAAGAGAAGACTGATGTAAGAGATTTGTGATGGGGTACATAAATCAAAAGCAGCCTAAGTCTATTGACAGATGAAATGAACATTTGCCACCTGCGTGTTCTTATCTTGAGCTGCTGTTAATCTGAGGGAGGGGGGTGCCGTCTGTCATGAGCTACAGGTATGTGAGGTAATGCAGCTGTTGTCTTCCCCTGCTTTTTCTCAGTCGGGTGTGGTAACAGCGCTGGCACATTGTGTCCTCAGAACCCCAAAAAAAAAAAAAGCAAAAGTTTCACTCTAAAACCACTCCATACTTAGTGCCTGTATCTCCCGATAAGTGGTGTACTTTTCTCCCCCCCTGAAATTTCCCTCATGGTGATGTCAGAAGTGTAGCGAAGCGAACAGCGAGCAGATCCGGTCTCTGGTCTGGCCAGGATGTCATTATAAGATGCCAGCGTCACCACAGACTATTTTTAACTCTGTCCTTCCCCAACTGCACCACAGTCACAGCAAGCAAGCCACACTTCATGTGTCTGTTTGTGTACAACTGTGACCCTGGAGTCTGGTTGGTTATGTATCGGGGGGGATGACTGTCTAGCAGCTCATCTCAGAAACATCTGATATGTGTGCTACTGATTACAGGCCCTGTCAGAGCTTATTTAAACAGCGCTGCAGTGGAAAGCTCTCATCCCTGAGATGCTGTGAGCTTAAGGAGCTCTGAATGTGGAGGTATGACCAGTGTGACCATCCTGTGTGACCCTGCTGACTGTAAACACACTCCAGGCCTAATCTGCTGGGCCTCCTAAAGCTCCACAGCAAACAGGACCCCTGACATAGGAGCTGTGCTGAGGAAATAATGAGACAACAGTGGACATACCAAGTGCATCTGAATCAGAAACACCTGTGTTACATAAAGGAAGATTTTTTCATGTTTTATCTTTTTTTTTTACCACCAGGAAGCACATTTACTTCACATCACATCCAACCATTTGGCAAATCAGGCTGCTAAATTCTAGAAAGTAATTCACTGTATTAAAGTGGCTTCCTGGAAGAGCAGGGAAAACACAACCAAGAAATTATGTTGGTTGGGCTTAGAAATTTGGTTAAAATCATATTAATGAATTATATTTTATATTTTCAATATAAATCACAATATGGAAAATGCAGGTGTCATCACTGTAAAACTGTAAATTCACTCATTCATTCATCCATTTTCTATACCACTTATCCTCAGTAGGGTCACAGGTGAGCTGGAGCCTATCTCAGCTGACTTAGGGGCAAGAGGCAGGGTAAACTGTAAATTTGATTTTAAAAATATCACATATCAAGATCCACTACAAGCCTTCAGGCACATGAGTGAATAGAGCAGCTGAACAGTCACGGGGATGATTCAGTTGTTACCTTGTGACTTCATTATCTAACGTAGAAACACAGAAAAGTAAACACACAGCTCACTCTGTAAGTGAGGCAGGACTTGTGTAGCAGGCATATCAGAGGCCGGGGGGCTGCCCACCACTCACCCCTTCATGCCGACAGGTCCTCAGCAGCACTCAGTGCCACAGCTAACAATCGTGTCAGATTGGAATCTTTGATCTTACATAACCTCCTTCAATTCTGCAGCCACCATCTCCACTGCAGAGCCCAGTACAGATAAAAGCTTTTGTCTCTGAACAAAGCCAAAGCACCACATCTGTCAGCAACACTCATTTGTTTAGAATTCCTGCTTTTTTTTATCCTTTTATATCAATACCAAGAAAAGCCTGGACAGGCTTAATGACCTACGGCGCGGAGAAGGAAAAAGTCAGTTGCCAGGGAATTGTGTTTGTATAGACTGTGGGTTCCGCTCAAGGGAAGCTATGGGTGGCAGGAGGAGAAGAAGAGAGGTGAGAGGATGTGGGGAGGACAGTAGTGGCTTGGCACGAGTCACTGTGGGTGAGCGTTGGCCTTTGTTGCCTGGCTGATGGAGGACATCATGCTATAGAGTCTTGCATTAGAGGGTTTTTATGGAGTGAGAGTGAAAGAGGAAGAGAGTGATCATTATGGCTCCTGAAATAGCATAATTAGAGAGAAAGACCTCACTGTCTCTGTACGGGGATATGTGTGTGTAGGAGTGTTGTTTTTCTCTTTCTCAGGGGAATATAACAGTACAGCGACCAGGTGCATTTATGTAACACTGGGTTGCTGATAACCTTTCTGATGCTTGTCTTATTTAAGAGATGGGTGGCCATTTGAAAAGTGTGTGCCAGTCACCTACAATGGGTCTGTTATAACTGTATGTTCAGCGACAAGCAGGCCAGTGTTTGCAAATCAGCAGCCAAACATTGCTTTGTAGCAAATATCAGATTCCAACACTCAGCAGGAAGCCTGAGATGACTCAGGGGAGGGTCAGGTTAAGTATCATAGGATTCATGCGGTCACAGTTAGGGATAAGCATAGGTTGTGGTCACACAGAAACACATACTGACGAGAGGCTAGATGTCACTGTTCCCAATGTCTACGCCTGCATGTGGGAATCTGATACAAACCATTGTTCAAACCCGTCATCAATCGCATCTTAAGAGGTGGGAACTTGTTTGCAAAGAATTCTCCATTAACTTTCACACATCCATCAGATACTGAGCAAAGAGGAGGATAATGCATCCAGGTTTTTATGGTGTTCTTATGGACATAAATAATTGCCATAATAACTGTTTAAATACGTCAGCTAATGAATATCCATCAAAACAGAACAGCCTACTCTTTAATCTTACCTCATTTACTCCGTGCCTACTCCAGGCTTCTGATTAACGGTACACAACCTGTCCTGCTACATACCTTGCTTTTCCATTCTTCTTCATCAAAGTAGTTTCTAGAGAAGAAAAGGCCCCTTTAAAACGCAAACAGCCCCCTTTCAGGGTAGAGTCAAAAATCTAAGAGACCTCTCAATACCTAGCCAACCGACCTTTAGAAATCTGGGTGAATTGACCCTTTGAGTTTATTTTATGGAATACAAAAAGCCCACATATCCTGCAGTGATGTTAATGGCTGTTGGTATACTAAGAGTTTTTTTAGTCTGCCTGTAAATGCAGGAAACATTTTATCAACAGCGATCTAACAAAAATTAACAGGGCCTGATTGAAATTAGTCCACTAAGTAAACACCAGACTGATGGAGTAGCCTAATCATCACATCTCCACAAGAGAATGTGGATGTGATAGCGATAAATATACTTCAAGGCTGTGTTCAGGAAGTAGGAAGTGAACACTTAGTACGGCTGCGAATGGCAAATTGATTTTCTCCTCGGAACAAAAGCATAATCAGACTGTTTCCAGATTTAGTGCTCCAGCCTTTCCATTAACAAAGAGCAGATTAAATGCTTACAACCGCACATATGCACATTCACACGTGTGCACATATGCGTTAACACACACACACACTGTGAGCTAATTGCATGCATGCCCGCGTGTGTTCACACTCACTCTCATACTCACACTGCTGTTCTTTACCATCAGCTTGACTTGATTAGCTGTTGCGGTGTGTGCAACCGCTCTGCTGATGAAAGACAAGGAGCTGGATCTGTCACTGCCGCATGGGCATTAAAAGCACGACAGTTTACACAACAATGGAGCACTAAAGTTGGCCTTCATTAGAGGGATTAGAGGCCTAATCTAAAACACTGTTCAAGCCTCTCATCCCAAACCCTAAACAGCCTCTCTAGGGGGGCCCTTCCCTCCTACACCAACCATAACATCTCAGACTTCAAACACTCCATCTGTAACCCCAACCTCTGGGTGCTATCCCCTCTCTCATCGACCCCTATCTCAGAGCGAAGGGTTGCAGAGGGTGATGGACCCCATGTGATGGCGCAGCTGTAGAATGATTTATTGCTGGGTTAATTATTGGATGAGAGGGAATTGTACCCACAGGTCACGAGCTCTGGTCTGATTGCTGGTTCACCTGCTATCAGACTGTAATGTACAGTTCATTAGTTTCTTAATGGGGCTCATGCCTTCCCCTCCCTCTCTCCTCACCCCCTCTCTGGACAACTTAGGGCCATGGAAGGAAAGGTCAGAGTCCAGGGAATAGAGGGCGTGTTGCTCTATTGCAGTAATTAAAGGTCATTTGTTTTGAGGACTTCCTGTGCTGACCAGCTGCACAGTGTCTGTCCACTATAAAGCTGTAGGGAGAGGATCAGCAGGTCTTGAACAGCCCTTGTGACCCTGAGTCGTTTGTCACTGGATGTGTACACAAAGAAATGCTGGTGGCTGTTGAAGAAAAACAGTTGAAATTCTGAAACATTTGCAAAATTTCAAAACTTCAGAAGCTCATGAGTGGTTATGTGTGGTGCTGATAAAAAAAAGGCTGTGGATCAGGTTAAACATCCATTAAAGACTGTTTACATCCAGAGATGGATTTATTTGACACAGAATGTAAAGTATATTTTTATTTCAGCTTATAGCTGTGTTGACCTCTCTTTTCTCTGTTTTGGAGTATTCCTGTTACTTTTTTATTTTTGGGTTTTGAAATGTGTCCGAATTTACTCACTTATTCATTACTCCCCACTCAGGACAATATGACTAAGGTGTTAAATCAAAATGTTTTCAGAGACCACTCTGGATATTTTTTCCACACCAATTTTTTGTCCCTCATGATGGTAAATCCTGATTTGTGACTGACCCTTGCTTGTACATGGGACCTACTTTTCACAAAGCATTGTTGGATACTATGAGTCCACTATATAAGGGATAATAAGTCTAAGTCTAAGTCTCTATTTTACTCATGAAAGCAACACATCAAGTTGCTGGCACAAAAACAAGATTAATTGGCTAGTAAACAGTGTAATGGACACCTTTTCTTCACTACTGCACAGAGCAGCCATCTTGGATTGTGAGCTACTTGTGAAAACCGTGTTCTGTTTCCAGTGGTCCAGGAATGATACTGTTTGCTGGATTTTAAATCAACAGTATACAGTACCATCTAATTCCACTGTATTGTTGTAGCCACAGAAACTTCAGGTACAAATATCTCAATATCTGCAACCATAAAGCCAAAACAGTTAACATGGTTTGTGATTTTTAATAATCTATCACTTTAACACGGTGCAGGTTTAAACTAAATGGAGGGAGAAAGCTGTGACAGGCTGGGATACACTGAGGGGTGCAGACACGGTATAATCAGTCCTGGGACATAAATTTTAATGGACAGCAATCTTCTGTCTCCTAATATTAACTGTAATCAGCAATCAACCTACACTGCAATTCAGGACCTTATAAAAACACATCTCAGAATGGAATCTAATACTTTTAGATTTTTTCTTTCGCCCATCTTGAAATGTAATTAAACTAAATGACCAGGTTTTAGTGTAGAGAAATAATAAACAGATAAAGAATCTGCATTCCCTTCTGCTCATTAGTCTAAAAATGGGCCAAAAAAGAAATTAATGTCAAGTTTAATTCCAGGTTTTTAACACATTAAAAACCTGGATCAGACTGTGGAACCTAAGAGGAGGAGGAGGAGGTGGAGATGGAGGTGACCATGCACATGATGGAAACTCAGCTGCCACATATTTAACAGTGTGATTGGATTGGGTTTGGCATACTTCTCATAACAACACCCTTGAATGTATACCTTTTTATTATTTCCCATAATATGGGTGTTGGCGGAAGCACACAGAAAAAGGTATTCCTCTGAAACCGTGTGAGATGTGAAGTAATCACCCAAATACGTCCTTGTTAGCCCTGAGTCCAGTTGACACTCACTGGGCTTTTACCCAAGCTAAAAATATGTCTCCTTTTCTTTCATCTCTCTTCCCTTTCATTCTGCATGTGAGAGCTTTACTGGGTGCTGCTGGTCCATGGCCTAACTGAGGCCTAAAGCACCCCTCCTGTAAAGTGGTGGGATGCCAAAAATCCTCTGATTTACAGCTTGGAGCACACACTATTCCTTTGCTCCTATGGGCTATAAAAGGCAAATGAGAGCGAGATGTCCAGATCCCACTTGCTATATTAACCTACATTCTTTCCAATAGAGTAGAGAGGCTGCATGAACTGACTATAACCACATGCTGAAAAGAGCCAAACCTTCCAGGCCCCAACAGAGAGCTCACGTGAAGGGCAGATGGAGGGCTGGGATAGTGGTCAGATAAAATCAGCTGCTGACCTGCTCGTGCATACTGTATATAGACCAGTCAATAACATTCCTTCTCTTCTACACAACACTGGCTCCACAGCCTTGTCTGGCCTCAAATCATATTAAATATTTCCTCAGGTATCTAAGGTGGGAACACCTGGGTGACCTAAATGACAAAACTTTAAAGGGAGAAAGTATTAAACATGGACATGACTGAAAGTCTAATCTGTGAGACTGTACTTCAGCACAGTATAGTGCTTTGAGGCAGCTCCTCCATTCCTTCATGGAATCATTTCTTGAGCCGTTATGTTTAGCCAGGGAAAATTTAGGACATAGGGTACCTCATTAAAGTCTGCTAAATGACAAAAATAATATAAAATTACAAGTTTTTGAAGAACTATGACTACTGCCACTACTATATTTGGAACAGAGCAGCTCTGTGTCGTGGTTGGATGTTTAGTTGGTCAGAGTGTAAAATATGGGTGAGTTTACACACAAACATAACATGCATTTTTACAAACTTTTGAGAAATGTGTCAATATATGAATTAATGCCTCTATCCTCTATTGTTATGTGAATAATAGGAGTCATTTCACCAAGAGAGATGAATCACTAATGTTCCAGTTAGGTGGCATTCAACCCTTGTAGATGAAGAGGTCATAACAAAGGGATATTTTTTTTAAGTGGTATCTGTTGCTGAAGTTTCTTACAGCAATAGCAGGTGGTGGCTATTGCTGCTTGACAAAAAACTCTGGCCATTGTTGAGTTTACAAGACAAGAGTTCAGAATACACCCACCCTCTGGGAAGAGGGTGTATTATAGTGAGTCACTGTGACAGGCCAGGGCTAGCTGCAAACTTAAACATGTGGTAAAGACAAGATTGTAACTTTGCCATTGTTTTCCAATGGTGGAGACTCCAGGTGAGTAAAGGAATGAAGTTTTTATGCTGAACTTGCAATTCCTCCAAGTAAACTGTTTGTTTTATTGCTGGTTATGTAGCAATAGGACTTTTAAAAGGGCTCCAGTCAAACCTTATAGAGGATCTATGCTACATTTGTACCTTCATTAAACAGCTTCAGTAATTGTGATGGTTAAATAAATGACTTGTAGCTTGTTACAGGGTGAATGGAGGCTGTCTGTCTTCCACCTAGTGTCTCTTGGCCGAAAACCAACCTTGCAAGATCAGTGCCTCCGACCCGGTGCCCCAGCTCTCGTCCCGGCAGCACCACAACACAAACACACCGTAACCTGTGATCACTTGTTTATGACAGAGGAGGGTTAGCAAAACAGAGGAAAAGCAACAACGGACTTGCATAGTTCCCCTCTAAATATATATGTAGCATTTTGGTGTATATATATATATTACTTTTCACCAAACCAGTTTTGAATTTTTTTTTTTTTTTTTTAATTACCAGAGTTTCCAATTTTTCTCCTCAGATCGATCCAGTTTTACTACAGCTCTTTATTCAATAGCTGCTGAAATGATTTACTCAAAATCACAAACATAAACCTTAGGGTGGTTCTAGAGGATGGCCACAGTCAAAAGGACACATCATCTGGAAGCCATGAGTCTGTTCAGAATTCACACAACAGATGTTAAGATAATTCATAGGACCGAGGGAACAAGTCAGGGGATCACCAAAGTCAGTCGTCATCGTCAAAGGGACATTTCATTCTGTTCTGAGAAGCTTCAGTTAGGTCCAGTGGTGGAATGACTGACTGCTTGGCATTGGTATCCATACAAAAATCTACAAAAACACCAAAATGGGGAAATAGAAAAGAGGATGTTTCTATCAGGTTCCTGTAATTCTTTGAAGTACTGTACAGTGATCACAGCGATGTGAGCAAGCCCCTGTTGAAGATGCTGCCAGGACCCTCGACTGCCTTCACCCCACCCGTTCCTCTCAGGATTAGCTTTGCTATGATTTAGTGCTGTTTCTCACTGGCCTCTGGAATGCGACAGATGACGGATCTATTTTCCTAC
Source organism: Selene dorsalis (assembly GCA_900303245.1). NCBI lineage: Eukaryota > Metazoa > Chordata > Actinopteri > Carangiformes > Carangidae > Selene > Selene dorsalis. The sequence goes on from OMNW01014362.1 coordinate 32,760, forward strand.
ATTGTTTCACCTGCTCTAAATGGAACCACATGCTGCACAGGACCGCCTCTCCTTTGTCTGTAATTGGAAGCACATGCACAGTGAAGCCAAGACTAAAGCTGAGCCGCCGAAACCAACAAGCCCCCCATTCCCCACCTCCCTTCACTCTCCTGGGTCTGGGGTGCCACATTTTGGTCAGGGCCAAGTGGGAGGCCACAGCGCAAAGTCTGAGAGAATTTATTGAACCAAATGACCTGGCGATACATGTCAAATTCAGTTCAATGGGACGACTGTATCATGTGTCCTGTGAGTCTTTCAAGCCCCTGGACTGGAATTTGAGTGACAGTTGAGAGTCTGTGGAGGATGGTGGCCTTGACATTGAGTCTGACATGCTTTGAGAACTCAAGCAGCACTGTACTGTTCATTCGCCACGGTCTGTGATGTCTGGATGGGACAGGCCATGGACGCGGGGCAGAGAGCTCACTAACTCTTACATCACTGCTTTGTACCAGAGTAAGATTGCATAAGGGAAGGATGTTTGATATTTATTAACCCCATCAGTCACGTTAATTTAACACGTCTGTCATTGATGTATGGGAAGAATCGGTTAGTGATATCCAGAGGGAAAGAACCGGAACTGTCTATCGTCAACATAGTGCAAGGCATGCTGGTAGGCCCATAGCCAGGTTTTTCTTTTCTTTTCTTTTTTTGAAATATAGATTATGGTTCCAAGTTCTTGCTCTTCCAAAATAATATGGCCAGACACGAGATAAAGTCTCAGCATTCCTGTAAGTGCATTTTTCTAATGTTATCAATTGCATGAACTGCTCAATCATATTTTCTCTAAGTTTGATTTTCCAGCACGTGGCTCTCAGTGCCTACTGCACTTTCGTTGACCCCCAACGTGTCAAATTTAAAGTCTTCCTCCACTCATGCTTTGATTATTGTTAGTTTGCTTGGATGCTGAAGCTCCACTCTGCAGAATATTGTGTGGTGTTTGACACTTGAAAGGCTGTTTTCACATTCATCTGCTGAGGGAGGAAAGTTTCTCTGTGCTCCCCTGAATCTAGATTAAGTATGATCTTGTGACATGATGTCCACTTTGGAAACCAGTTGCGGTCTCGTATGTGTCATGTGAGGACTAAAAATATCCAAAACCAGACACAAAATTCTATTCCAAGCGTATTATTTATACATGTATACGTAAACTCCCCTGCGGTTACTAAAGCTCCGTCATTTCAAGTAATTTCCATAGGACATGACCTTAGTTTCATCAGCAGCATTTGATCAGCATTTCATCATTGGATTTTCAGCAAAATGATGAAATTGATCATCAGTGAGGGGCTTCTACGTCCTTCAGGCCAATTTGGAACATGAGATGAGAATGAGAGGCATTCACTTTAGAAATACCGTTTAATGAAGTCAGTCAGGGGTAGGTATGTCTGTAAATATTTTTGTAAATTCACTTGGCAGATAAGCCCTTCTTTTCTCCCTTTTCTAAGTATAAGGGTAAAAGGCCAGATAAGTCATTACTGGGAATATTGGGCATGGAAAACACCCATTTTCAGGTTTCAGCCTCATTATTGTGAAAACCATAAAGTGGTATCCTTGATTGAGTCTGACACTGGCTGTAAACTCATCAGGGTGGGCGCACGGGGCCTCTAAGTGCCTTGATTACCATGGAAAAGCTGGCAACTTTTTTTTTCCACCAAAACAGTGATTAGCACCCTGTTACAGTTATTGGGTTAGATTAGCATCTCTGGCGCCAAACATTAGTGCAACACTCTGGCTTCATGAGTGAACTGGAGATGATTGTGAGAGCTCTTGGCCGGCTTTAACTATTTTATCACTATGTTGACCTTACAGCAGTTGCTGTGGCCTCGAGGGCAGGAGAAGGACATGCTTCCCTTTGGACGAAAGAGGTGAGATCAACCAAACATGGTGTCCTGGAGCTCCCAAGGTTGACGCTTTGGCTGTACTACAGTGACATCTACTGGCCAGAAGTGAAACTGCAGGTACAAATTTGTTTTATTAATAAGTTGGACACATTTGACATTGGACAGTCTATCAACCTGCAAGAATAATCTAACTAATCTAAATCTAATCTAATCAAAGAAAAGGTCTGTTTTGTATTCTCTGCTCCTTTTTATTGGAAACAACAAAATACAGTTGTTACACAACCAGCTAAAGCCTGGAGGGTGAAGGTTAAGTATATCAGGATAAAACATTTAGATAAGCACTTACTTTTCTCATTTTTGTGGTGCATGTTTTATTTGAAATTTTGCATCTGTGTGTATTATATTATACCTGATGTCTCCAATGGATATTTTGGCTACATGTTCATTATTGGAGGATGTCTCTGTGTGTTTGCAATCTTTTGATGACATACAGTGTCTTGTGATCTAATGTGAGATATGCATGCTATGAGACCAAGATAAACCTAATTCACTACATGAAATTAAGTGAATTTTTCTGTCTTCCTGTCTTACCATTATCGTGCATTTGAAAGAGTGAATGAGCTTTGAGGAGATGTAAAGACAGAGTGAGGTGCAGAACATCAGTTGTTGACAGTAGATTTCAGCAGGAGAAAGAGCAGCTGTGGTGTCGTGGTGGGCCAGATGCTCAGATGATCTGATTAGGAATGTGTTCTCAATCACGTAGCTCTCTCTCTCACACACACACACACACACACACACACACACACACACACACACACAGACAAAGAGAGCGAGAGAGAGCAAGATTTTTATCAGAGTCAAAGAGCACCACTTGTGTTCACCTCACCATAAAGTAGTTTGGTGGATGTTGAGTAAACTTTGTTTTTAAAGGATCAATAGGAAGTCACTGGCCTAGTTTGTATTTACTGAACATGTTGTTGAGTGTGATATCTCAATCTGTAATACTTGATTATACATGTCATGTGATTCTACAATATAGTTAAAATGGAAAGTTTTTATTGGACCATTTATAGCTGAAACATCCACAGAGGAAAAGGAAGAGAGACTACTGCATCTCAATAAGGAATGGTTTACTGACAAATAAACAAATAGAATTTAAAGAGTGATATTTTTTGGTCTGATATTTTTCAAATTTCTCCAGTATCGGCTTAAAGACAAATACATGTCTCAGAACTCTCATCATACAACAGATATATGCATTTTAAGGGGGATCACCAGACAGGTTTTTTTCCTGATAGTGTAGGAGCATATATGGGGCGGATAAACCCATTCTCTACCCTCCTCTGTCCCTTGGTGACTTGTTAGTTGATCTGTCTATGTATGCTAGCATATATTGTTCACTATTCTTAGTTACTGTACCTACTGCATAATATGATGTGGGATCAGAAGAGCAGCTCAAACTGCTGCTGTGGGCGAGTTCGACCTGCGCCTCCCTTGCTCTCCTGCATGCACTCCCAGTGTAGTCAATTACTGAGATGGAGCTGTGTGATTGATCATGTTGCAGGAGGGCTGCACAAAGGCCCTCAGTTCAATAATGACAAATGTTCTCCTTGGCAATCCTCACTTGATTTTGTCAGGCAGTCTGTCTATAACACTCGCTAAGAACACATGTAATCCCTCAAGTTTCAGGCTTATTGATCACAGAAGGCAGATACATTTCAACAAAGACCACAATCAATAACCACAGCTGTGCGCAGACAATATAAAAGTCTTTAATCATAAATAATTGAATCAGATGATCATGGATGAGTTGCTCAAAGGCAGTGTTTTTTTTTCTCCTTGCATCAGCATCGGGGATAAATTAGGTGATTGAACTGTGTGTTTAGGAGGGAGTGTGTGATGGGCAGGAATGTGTAAGTGACAATTCAAGAGTCCATGTGGATACAAGACAGACAGAACACGTGTTGGAAAAGACAGAACCTGTTAAATTGTGATTTTCGATGTGAAATATCACTAAACAAACCAAACCACCTCCATGAGTGCTTCTTTAATCACAACTTCGTACAACAATCAGCAGAAAAAAGAGACAATGGCAGATTTTAATGATCATTCCAGGTCTTCCTGGATCATTACAATCATGTGGATCATTAAAACAATTCGGAGCTGCTTGTCCATGAGTAGTTTCTGCAATTTTCTGCATGTGCCACAAAACCTGAAGGATCTCAAATTTCCAAACATTGAAGCAGTAAAGAGGAATTGATTCATTGTTCTTTCTTATCTGTGGAGATGGCAGAACTGTTGCCACAAGAGTCTTTTCTAGAGATTTTACTGTGGCTTGTTGCTCTGGCTGTCATCATTGTCTCTTCCTTTCTCTTATCTTAGTGTCTGTTGTGTTTTTACATGTCAAGCACCATGCTGTAACACGATTTGCCCATTTCGGGACAATAAAGACTTACTTACTTAATGGTGATATGAAGCACAGCAGTCAGTCAGCATAGCTCAGTGTAAAGACAGGAGGCAGAGTGAAAGAGCTAGCCTGGTCTGTGTAAAGGTAAAAGATGTGCCTGCTCTAGAGCTCACTAATCAACAGGCTATATCTGTTTGGTTTCACATGTCAAAAAAAAAGAAAAAAGGAACTGTAAGTGAAGCGTTACCAGGCAACCAGAATATCGTATGATGAGTCAAGTCGAGTTTGCAGATCTTTTAGCTTTGGACACAGCTGGGCTAGCTGTTTGCCTCTGACTTAGGTCCTATGGGCTATGCCAGCCTAACCAGTGGTAACTGTAGCCTATTAGTATACAGACATGAGCGACATTAGATCTCAAATCACATTTAACCAAACTGTCAAAATATTCTTTAGCTTAGGCCTACGTCTTGATCACATCCTCATCTTTATTACATTCAAACATCCTGCCGTGCTGCACAGCTTTAGCTCACAGTGCACCACAGCAGCGTCTCAATGTAGAGGAGGTCAGACTGTATTCATCCACATTCTGCTCCCTTGTCCCCGTTAGACTAATTGAATCGGGCAAAGGCAGTGACATTCATGATATACAGCGGGACCAACCATAAAGGGCAAAAGAGGGGCTGATAAAAGAGGGAGAGACAGGTGGCACGACACGCTGTAAAAGCCAAAGGCCTCTGGTAGGAACTGATGCAGGAAAAGTGAAGCAGCAGCAGAGAGGAAATGTAGACATCGAGGAGAGAGGAGAGTGAAGATCTAATGTCTCAAATGGGGTTCTGATCAGATCTGGTGCCGTGGTGCTGCACACAAACTACACAGTACATAAAGCAGCTCTTTGTATCTGCAGTATGTTCTAACTCTACCACAGGTGAACAGTGCAAACGCTGCAACAATG
>OMNW01014363.1:0-10466 GCA_900303245.1 Selene dorsalis
GGTTCGGGAACCCGAACCGGGACCGGTACCGGTACCGGAACCCGAACCAGGATCGGGACCGGTACCGGAACCGGAACCCGAACCGGGACCGGAACCCGATACCGGGACCGGAACCGGAACCGGAACCCGAACCGGGACCGGAACCCGAACTCGAACCGGAACCGGGACCCGAATCGGAACCCGAACCCGAACCGGGACCGGGAACCGAACCGGAACCGGGACCGGGAACCGAACCCGAACTCGAACCGGAACCGGGACCCGAACCGGAACCAGAACCCGAACCCGAACCGGGACCGGAACCCGAACCGGGACCGGGATCGGCATCTGGACCGGAATCGGAACCGGGACCGGGAACTGATATGCTCCGACACTTCTGACGACATCTGCTGACTTTACATGGCTTTGAACTCGGGCTAATTTCCTTTCAAAATCTTGAAAAGTGACATAAGTCAAAAAGTCTAGCTACACACTAATCCAAAATGTTTTAATGCTGATTGTTTCACTTTGTTTCTTAAAGAATCTGAGGTGGGACATTGAATCAGGGTCATCTAGTGGGGAAAGTTAAGTACTCTCTAAGTGTAGCAGAAAGGGTGGTCCTCACTCCATCTGCACACTTACCTGGAGCTTACTATGATGCCCATACAGGAATGTGTGTGTGTGTGTGTGTGTGCGTGTGTGATTACATGAAAGTAAAGCATATGCAGTGGTTTATCTTGGAACGGTGTAACCCTTTCTTTGGAGTAAAAAAAAAAAAAAATCAAGATGTAACAATTGCTATTTTGGCAACAGCAGATAATGCCTTTTGTTGGTACAAAATTAAAACAGATAACAGAAGAAAGTGGGAAGAAGCGTGAATGCTGCAGAGATCTATTAACATTTGGAAATGGAGTGGAACATGATACCAATCACAAACCATAGTGTATTCTACAAGCATCTGCTGTTGATACTGATGCAGGATGCTAATAAATCCGGTTTGGATGAGGAATTAATTTCTAACACGTGTGCCGTCATGCTACCGTCATTTTGTAAAGTTGTTTTTTGGAAAGCAATGAAAAGGAATGGCTTCTGAAAAATAGACTGTTCTGTTTTGTTGTGTGAAGCCATTGTGTATGAATACTGCATAGCCAGGGTGCTTCAACTCTTTCATCAGGGGCCCATTTATAAATTTTCTATATGGTCAGAGGTCAGAAAAACACAAACTCACACAGAAGCAAAAACTCAAGAAGTTGTGCAAACTGTAAGAAAAAATTTAACTCAAAGAACTTGACTGAACATTAACACCTCATAATAACTACGTCATGAATATGTTTGCCCTTTGATTGTATATCCAGCAACACTCAAGCACAAAACGTGGCACAGAGTTTCCAATAGGCCTGAAAACCAAAACCCGACCCACCCTGGGTGTTGAAACCCGACCCAAGTCATTTTAACATATGGCCTGATGCCTCAGCGCCAATTCAGTGCATTTCACAATAAACAACACGCAGGACAACCAGCAGGAAGATGTGTTTCAGAAAAGGAAAAGAAGGAAGTCCGAGGCCCAACCCGACACGACCTGATCTGAGTCATTTGTATTTGTTTTTTGGCCCGAACCAGCATGTCCGGTTGGGTTGATCAGGCCTGGGCCAGGTTCAGGCTGAAAATATATACAAGTGACTCGGGTCGTGTCGGACCATGGGCTTCCTTTTTAAATAAATAAAAACACATCTTCTCGCATCATCCCAGGACTTTTTTTTTTTTTTGGCCAGGTTCGGGCTTCTATGCATCGTCTCTACTGATGTGAAGCATGCACACATGCATTGTCCAGTTTCAGTCAGGTTAAGGCATATACATGCAGAAGAAAACTGGTTTCCAATCGCATTATCTGGGTGTTTTAGTCGGATAAGTCCAGTCTTAGTCGGACTAACACGTTAAGATGCACTTCAGTTGTCCAGTTATAGACCGATTAAGGCCATAATTCGTTTTTTTCAACTGTCATGTAAAAGTACTGAGTGTTTGTCAGGAAACCTTATTTCAGCTTGGTTTTTTTCCTGTCACCATACACTTATGTCGCATTCCTTCTTAAAGTAGGTGTAATAACAGACGTTTAGTCTGTTTCATTTCTCTCTCTGTTTTGTGAAGCTTTTAGGATTTTGCCTAATACAAACTCCAAGACGTCATTGTCCTCTGCTGCATCCTCATTAATCCAAAATAAATAAATAAGTAAAAGGAGTCTATTTCTGGAGCTTGGATCTATCATTTGCTACAAATAGAAAAATATGTTCATGTCAGAACTGATGCTTTAGTGTCCTATCAAGTCCATCACATCAGACAGTGTAAAGTGGTTGTATGCCATTGTCATGTCTCTGTTGTTTATGTCTTTTTTTTGAGCTGGGTGTGTGTTGTCTTTTCCCCTAATCAGTCCTGGCATCATCAGTCCTACTGATCACTAACCGATATCTTCACCCTGCACCGTCGCTTCAGAGGGCCATTACATCAAGACGACCCAAGAAGCGCTGCAAAAGAAAACCCTTCACTTCATTGCCCCATGGGGAAAATTATCCTTCACTTGTCACACTTTGAAACCCACATGCATGCAGACACATCACCGCATCCTCGCTTCTACGCACCAGCTACACACTCACACATGCTAGTGGTGCACACAGCTAAGCTTCTTAGAATGAATTTTAATAATCAGCATATAACCCAATCTATGTGTGGCACATACAGCATGGCAAGCAGGATTAAGTGCAAATAAAGAGAAGCATGCAGATTTCTCTCAAGCAAGTTGTTTTTCGCCCTAGAATTGTTTTGTTTACACATGAACGGGATCAGCTGAGGAGAGGAGCTAAACGAAGAGAAACCACCTGAGACCTCTCAGAGAGAAGGCTGAGTGCTCCCATTCACAAACAGAACAATTGAATATAGCTCTGTGCTGCAGACGGCATCCCCTTTCAATTAGATTCAGACACCCAGAGAAAACGCAATAAATTAACTCTTTATCCACGAAAAACATATCATTTAGCACAATTTCACTCATCTACATCTCGTGCACAATTATAGCGCTCAGTGAAAAAAAGGCAGTTTGTGATGATTAATACATCATAACTGCTCTGTCATCGCTATCACCACCATGAGGTTCACGTTTGTCAGATGTTGACTGCACAACGCTGGTGTGAATTCACCATCCAAGTATCATGTGTTAGAATAAAAAAACAGACCCATGGTATTTATAGTGCCTACAACACAAAGTCAGCTCTGCACACGCTGACAGACATACACAGACACAAACACATGCTGTATGGAATATGGCTTCAGTCGTAAAGGACAAGCCTGGTGTTATATCACATATTTCTCACTCTGCCAGCAGCAGTGGCATCTTCTTGATGGATTGCCATGAAATTTTGCACAGACAGTCGTGGTCCTTGGAAGACAAAGCCCACTGACCTTTGTAATCTTGTGAATTCAAAAAGCATCAGTGTGAGGTTTGACCAAATACCTCCTTGCTAATTAGCACACTGACTCACAGCATGCAGGGACATTAGTACCTACACATTGGGTAGGATCTTTCAAAATGCCTGAGGGTGATGAAAAAAATGCAACTTTGCTGCGCTGCATGCACGTGTGTGTGTGTTTGTTGCATCACATGAGCGCTAAGTAGTGATGTGTTGGACAACACACCCATCTTTGAAATCAGCCTTCATTTTGATCTGAAGTGTAAATGAGTCTTTCCTGTGTGGTTGTGACACAGTAACATTAACACAGTCTGTGTACAGTCATTTACACCTACTCTTTGGTTGCTCCTATTGCAGTAGGCGTCTCCAGGATTTGCTGTGCCACAGTGAAACACACACACATACACACACAGATTCTCAAGGTGAAAAGAATATCAGCAACACAGTCGCAGCTTGTGAGGATGAGCAGGAAGTTAGAAAACGTCATAAGACATTTCTAAGTGTGTCCTCAGCAGCAGACAGCTGAGACACTTTGATGGTAAATCTATTTCAATCCTTGTGCCCTCACTGAAGAGCGGTCAGCAACTGACCAGGTTGGTAAACACAAACATAACTGTGTTCACTGACAACACTTCACGTGATTGTTTACACAGAGAAGATCTGTTCCTGATTCTGCTGCCGTCATGTGAGGTTTCCCTGCATGTTTAAGTGACTACACTGCAGTAAACAGGTAACTGCTGGAGTAATTACCTCCACAGTAAATCAGTGGAGCAAAGGGAAATCATTCACAAAAGTTTGCACAATAAGGTTTTGAACAATTACAACAGCGATTCACAAGTTTGCTTTAACAGTTTAAGCATTGTGTGAAAATCTCCTGATAGTTCAATCACCTTGAATCAGGTCAACCTGCCTTTTGTCTGATTTCATTTACCTGCTGTACTCGAAGCCAGCGCATTTCAAATGTCTAGTCTGACCCCCAATAAAATCAGCATCCATCCTGTTTGTGCAATTATAGAGAAAAGCAGGATCAATGGAATCTAATTTAAGGCAGAGGCATTATTCTAAAACACAGAGCCTGGTGCATCTCTGCATGGAGCCAGCAGAATGATTAAGTGCTCTGGTTATATCCTGTACGGCTCTGCTGCACATGCCACACTGAGAGTGTTCATGTCCTGGATCCTATCACCCCAGCCTCTATTACATCCTCAGAGCAGTCAATACTCGACTCTGACCACCAGTCAGTCACTCTCAGGTTGCACACACAGGCAGAATACAAATCAGCCTTGGAAAACTCAAAGCTCTGCATCCTCTGCGTGTCCACACCTTCTCTTGGACAAACCTATTCCCACAAACTTGGTCAGGCACAAATTATCTCCATATCTAGTAGAAATAAGGAATAAGGCACGCATAGCTTGCTGCTATTCCTCATCATATTTGAGAGCAAGTGTATATTTCTGTTTTTTGGTGATTCAATTCATCATGTCAGGCTGTGGGGCAAAAATAATGACCGCTTTTCACTCTTTGAAAACTGGAGTATTAGTGATGCAGTGCCATCCTCAGCAATTAAATCTTTTATCAATGCCTAAAACTGGTGAAAACTATTAAACTGGCAACAGCAGCTAAAGCAGAAATAAAAAAAAAAACTTCCTGACATGTGATAAAAACAACAAACTCAAAACAAGCACGTTAATATTGTATCACATAGAGTCAGAGAGTGTTAACAAAAGGGGGGGAACTGTTCAATTTTTCATGCACAGTTCCGTTTTTGTTTTTTTGTTTTTTCACGGCAGAAAACAAAACATACGCGCCCTGATCAAATTGGCATGCACTGACAAAGGTCTCGGTAAACCTGCCCTTCGCTTTCAACCCACCCCACCCCACCCCACCCCCCCTGTGTTGTTCTTTACCAGCGGCGGCTCACATCTTCAGAGTTAAGCCTCGCTGCAGTCAACTTCATGCAACAGCAAACTTAACACCTCTGGCACCACATAAAACAGGACAAGGTCATTCAGCTCTCTCATCTGTAGACAAATACACACTGTACAACAATATAAAACAATTAATGGAGGTTTTAAAGGCCCTGAAAACCCACTTTACCTCAGTCACCTTCTTCTTCTGAACAATAAAGTCCCACATCAACACAACATGTTTTTCTCAAAGTTACAGTTCTGGTCAGATGTTGTGTCTTTTTTAGTTTAGTAGTGGTTTTTTTTATATATATATTTTTGGCTTGAGTTTATATCTCAAGTTTGAAGTGGGTGGTGCAGCTGGAAAGAGGCACCGTCCTGTGTTTCCCTGCAGCGATTGGGATTTAGCTGCATGGTGTAAATTTTTATGAATAAATAACATCTAATATATTTTTCTCATAGTCTTGGTAATGACTCTTGTTTATTTCATGTCATGTTAACATTTGCTGGGTGACTCGGTGGTGCAGTGGCTCACCTCTCAGAATGACTTTTCTGTGTTCTTATGGAGATGTGTGTGGAGTTTGCATGTTCCCCCTGGGTTCTTCAGCCTCCTCCCACGGTCCACAGACACACACACTAGGTCTGAAATACTCCCTCCTTCACTACTCCCTTGTCACTGTTTAGGGAATTCTATATTCAGTAATACACTATATGGTGAGCTGATCGGTAAAGTGAAAAAACACTGTCAGATACTACTGCACAGCGCAGTTAATTACATTCTCACTGCCGCATAATTAAAACATTACAGATCAATGTGACCACGCTGCAGTGCATTATGGTATATACTGCTTGGTTAGTGGGATATTATGATTCAACTAAATATAAAGTATATCAATTCTCACTATACAGTCACTATATAGTGAGCAGTGAGTGATTTCAGACACAGTCTAGGTTGATTGTCACCTCTGAATTGCCCACAGGTGTAAATGTGAGTGTGTCCAGGGCGTACACCACCTCATGAGTCGGGATTGTCTCCAGCTCCCCCTGCGACCTTGTGTGGATAAGCGGTATAGCCGATGGATGGATGGATGGATGGATGGATGGATGGATTAACATTTGTGGCAGAGAAATAGTTTGGATTTTAAACCACATTTTCAGGAACTTTAAGGGATGATTGTTCTTTGAGTACTTGAATGAAAGCAGGATTAGTTCTGCTTGAAAAAACCTTTCCTGTGTGATTAAAAACAGCTTTTGCAAGCTATCAATCAAAAGTCCCGGAGGAGTTTCATATGATGATGATGATGATGTGCGAATGCTTTTTTTGGCAAATGTATCGGTTTCCATCTGGCTCTGTTTTTGGTGGGATAGTCGAGTGTGAATGAGAGTCAGAGGGACAACGCTGCACTCTGTTACAGCCGTGCAGCTTTATGTACGGGTTAGATGCTGATCTCAGCATGATGTTAACTCCATCAGCAACGACATGCAAAGCACTGGTCCCAGTTTGGATTGTTTACACAATAAAGTACTCACAAAGTTGATTTTAAAAAAAAAGAAAAGAAAAAAAAAGCATACTGCAAAAGCCACAGGGCTCGTTATTAGTTCGACAGGTTTTAATGAAACACCTAGATCAAGAATTATTGTGCCTCAGTTTTAACCAGGCTAAAGACAATGTGCTAATTAGCATGACGGCATCACAACCAGATATTACTCTTTTCAGAAAACACAATTTGCATAATGAGGATTTTGAATTTGCACTGTTCCCTCTCTTATTAACCTTCCATTAACCTTTAGATAAACAGAGGCAGCTCTGAGCATTATTCCCTGGGATCACACACCAAAAGGCTTGGCCCAAATTCATCAGACCAGCTGTGGAATCGCTTATGGGTGATTAGGCCACTGATAGCGGCTCGCCTCGCTCAAGATGAAGATCTTGCACAAGCTGCTCAGCAGCGAGGAGGTTACAAAGCAGCTCACGCTTCTTTTGTTGTTCTTCACAGCGCTAATCTCAGGAATCCACTGGTGATACGTAAAATCGATATGAGAGGAAACGCTGATGGCCACTGTTTTGAACACACATAAAGAGTAAAGCTAGAATGACTTGATGTTAAAAAAAACATCAAGTCTAAACCTTCGACTAGAGTGAATGATGGAGGGGGTAGTAGGTTTGGCATTGGGATCAGTGGGTGGGCGCCCTCCTTTCTCATGTTTTGTTGATTCACTCATGACAATACTCAATAGCAGCACCTGGTGTCCCAGGTGCAGCACACTTGTTTTTCCTTTTAATCCCAAACCGGTTGCTGCTTTTTTATGTTGCACTGGACGAGTGAAGGAAGTGAGCCTTCACCTCTATTGCCTTCAATAGACTGGCCATAGATGTAGGAATTAAGGGAACAAAACAGTAGTTGTCGTAAACAGTACTGGCAAACATGACATGATAACATGTCCAGCCTTGGCCAGTACTGTTGACCATGTCTAGAGGGTTCAGCAGTGTTAGTTACACCACCATTTCCTCTCCTTCTTTTTCATCCAAAACCAATGTTTGTTTGTTTTTCTCTCTTTTTTTTGCTGTATTTGAAAACAACTTGAGAACTTGTGGGGAGAACAATCTCTCATCTCCATCTTCTGCAACAGACTGGTCTCAGTTGAAGAGAGAAAACACGACCTTTCATTCCCCTGCTCCTCCTGTGATAATATTGTGACTTAGCATGTAAAACAGGCAGTGCTATGGCCAACACGTGATTGGCCAGAGAAGCAGTAAGGCGGTCTGGAGCACCGCAGTGACCAGGGTTGACTGGTGCAGCAACGTCCCAGTCCAGGTTGTCCTACACCTGAGACTTCCTCTCCAAGATCCTCAAAAGAGGGACAGCGGCTGAACGGCGGACAACTTGCCTCACTAACCTTAGTGTTTTGACTTTGTATAGTCTGTGTGTGTGATCCGGGGACTGGGCCTAGCCTGTCTTTGGTTTCTGGACTGCGTTTTCTTTTGTGCTTGGCAGCTTGGAACAGGGCTGCTGTTTTTTGTTATCTGTTTACTTTGGCAATGGAGTATTTTAGTTTGCCTTTGTATTACTCCTTGTTAAGGTTGAGCATTTTTAGTTCTTGATCAATCAGCCCTTTGTTTTGCCCTGTTCCCCTCCTTTAGTTCGCTTGTTGTCACTTTTGCCTTCGCCAAATAAACCTTTTATTTATTAAAACCTATTTACACCTGTTTTTTTTTTTAAATGTTACTTCCCTCCATCCCCTTTCAATGTGAGTCGGGTCGTAACAGTTGCAGGTCCTAATTTCTGCATGTTTGGTCTTTTTCACCAATCTTGCCATGGTATTGGTCAGGTGGTCACTGAGGCAGCTTTGAAGTGATGTTCTGTGCTACTGTTTTCTTCTCACCTCCTGCACCTTGAAGTCCAATGTTTGTGCCTTTGAGGAGCTGTTGGGTCAAACCCAGAGCTGGCTCTGCCTTGTTAAGCTTGGCCAACCACCTTCCTCCTCACTGCCACACAGGGGTCCACTGTTCAAATAACAATATCTTCAGTTTCATGGGACTGACCTCGTTTTGGTGTATTTGAATTTTTCCATGTGACCTGTATTTAGTAATTCCAATTGGCCATGTTCTACTTTGTTGATGGGGAATTCATGCAGCGTTATAGGCCACACAAGTCTTCATAGTATAACAAACTGAAAGCACCACAGCAGCAGTCCTGTTGTTTTGTGTGTTATTCGGGGTTGTTCAAACTGCTTGGTGTGAGCTTTGCATCACACCATCAGCCCAAGCTCTTCACTGGCATTTCTGAAATGGTTCAGACAGGCTTTCCGTTAATTTGAAACCTTTGATCCATGACTTGACCTTTGACAATGGAGGTGCTTCTGCGCTTGCTGAATTTGATCTTCATCCTCGCCCTGATGATTTGATGATACTTCTCTCTTGGTGCAAGAGACATTTGTTGCCAAGGTTGTTATAGTGTCTATATATCAGCAGTGCCCTCTGCCCAGGCTGTGACTGTCAATCTGTATCTTCTGTTAATGTTTAGTTTAGGTTTGATGCATCCATCAATTCCAACATCATCTTATACTGTATCATCTAACATCCTCCTTTGCTCCTGATATAATTATTACGAACTGCGGGTTTTAATAATCTACTTGCTTGGGCAGATGACCTGTTTGTCTTTTACAGAGGGAAGAAGCCAGCCTTCATCTAATGTTTTTATGGTGTGACATTTTTGTTGCCTCATTGTCATGTGCCAAACTGCAATGGGCTCATTACTGCCCCCCTGAGGACAGAGGAGTGCAAACAACCCCCGGTACTTCACGATTGGTGAGAACCCCTGTGGTAGTGCTATTTTTTCAATGTAAATGTCTCAATGGGGAAGATGCATATGACTCAACTGCTAATGAGAGAGGCTCCAAAACACAAAGACAGCCAGCAACTGTTTGATACTCAAGCATGCAAAAATAAATAAGTATTTAAATAAAGAATAAAATTAGAGGCCATTTTGGTCACATGTGTTTCCTTTCCACAGAGTAATACATTTCATGCTTGATTGGACAGATTTTAAGCTACTATTATGGCAATTATATGCAAATCCTACAGCTTTGAATACAAATGAGTATTTACTTGAATTGCATTTCTTGTCTTAGCACTATTACTCTGGTAGCACCATAAACCTGCACACCGATGATCACTAAGTGCATACAACTTGCATAGAGTGCCTACAGAGTCACTGTCTGTCAATATTATGCACTGTGAAACTGCAGTGAAGTATGAAGGCCAAAGACACCTTTTTGTTTGTCAGGCTTTTAAAGAAGCTGAATATTGTCTTATGTCTTCTGTTAAGATATGTAAGTGGAGAAAATACAGGAAATAATGGCCATAGATCATTTATGTCTGTAAACTCCACTGGCCTTGAAAGTTTGGTTTAAAATCTGAAAAAAGAACGTTTTTTGATAGTTATAATGATTTCTATTGGTGCAGAGTTTTCATTACTATCATTATTACTATTGATGTGGTATTTTCTGTGAAGCTCACGTTTATATTCATTTGGCAGTGTGTGTGTGTGTGTGTGTGTGTGTGTGTGTGTGTGTGTGTGTGTGTGTGTGTAGTGACTGTGTGTGTGTGTGTGTGTGTGTGTGT
>OMNW01014363.1:24154-38202 GCA_900303245.1 Selene dorsalis
AGTTTAAAGGGAAGTGAAATAGTAAAGAGCACTATGCAGTCAGTGGCAATTTTGTAGGTGAAAGCATGTTGTCAGGAAGAGCGGTGAAAAGAAATTGTCAGGAGTCATTCAGGCCAACAAAAAGGCCACAAGTACAAGAATTTTAAAAATGAGGTGCAGGAGTGTGTTTCAGAGACACATCTTGTTGAGCATTAAAAGCGTAAAGACCCTCGCTACCAGATTCCACTGCTGAGAGCTAATAAGAAGGGACAGAGGCTACAAAGTTAAGATTTCAGAGTATTCACCTGATCTAAATAGTTAAATAGTGAAAAATCATGAGTGAAACCTTTGGATCTTTGCAGCACGTTACTGATAGAGCAGGACTTTGTTTTAAAGAAGGTCCTGGATCCATCTGCTCTACGCTGGATGAACAAACTAATGACGTTGGTGTACTTCTGTGAACAGTTTTGTGTTTCTTGGCACACGTTAGGCTCTTCAATGCCAACGGAGGATCATTTAAATGCTGGACCATTCTGAGCTACTGACCAGAACCAACGCTTCATGGCCACAGTCTACCCTTTTTTCAAAAGGACACTTCCCAGCGCGATAATGGACCATGTTACAAAGTACTCATTATCTCCAGCTTCCAAGAAAGTGACAATGGTTTAAGTCTACTCCACTGGCCTTAACAGTCACCACAGTTTACCTCAACAGAGAACCTTTCAGCTGAGCTGCAGCGGGGGGTTTGCAGTGTGAACACATGAGCACAAGATTTGCAGAAAGTGAGTGACGCTGTCGACGCAGCAGAGGCCAAAAGTCCTAACAAAACAAATTCTGAATGTGTCTTATTCTCTCAACCTTAATAATTAACAGTGCTTGTTGTCATATATTAAATGCAGTCTTCTTTTGTTTAGTCTTTGTGAGATAGTATCCTCACAGCACCTGTCTGAGTGGGCTGCAGCTAACTATGATGACTTTTTCATTAGTAGCTTGTTTTTTCTTTTTAATTAATTGATTAATTGATTAATAATTCAGTAGTAGCAGTGTTATATAACATATACGATATTATGACATGTATATTTGTGCAGTCTTATCTGTCATATACAAGAGATTACGAGTTATGGAGCGTGTTTGTGTCGTGGTGCCGCCGAGACGAGAGCTGGGACACCGGGTCTGCGGCCAAGTACTGCACTGATGTTGCAAGGTTGGTTTTCAGCCAAGAGATGTCAGGTGGAAGACAGAGAGCCTCTATTCTCCCTGTAACGAGTTACAAGTCATGTATATAACCATCACAATTACTCTGAAGCTGCTTAATTAAGGTAAAAAATCCTGCATAGTTCCTCTTTAAAGTGATACAGATTCTCACATCTGAGAAGTGCCAAAACGCAAATGTTTGATATTTCTGACAAACGACAGCGTACATTTAAATACATTTTAATTAAAATAAATGATAATATTAATAATGATTGTATCACAGAAGGGAAAGGACTACCCAGTTATAATGAATGTCCTTTTGATACAGACTAAAAGCTGAACCAACAGACTCAATGGAGCTGGAATATAAAATAGCAAATATGCCATTATTTCAAAATGAAAAAATAACATGGAAGTAATGACTAACACCCAATAAATCTGAGCAGCCTATTGTTTATGGACTCAATTGCTCAGATGTGTGAAATGAGTAGAACGGTGAGTTGTACTCATCCTGAACGCCACAAAAAGCCATTTCTTATTCCAATGCACCTGTGCAGAGACTGTAGCCATGGAAATCAAAGGCTGATTACTAAAGGTGAAGGATTCATTAGGAAACGTTTATTTATTATCCATTGCGACGCAATAAACAAAAACCACAGTTTAACCTCAAAATATAATAATATCAAGCTTGTGCTGTTCATTCACAACCATGACAAATCAACATCAAGCTGCAGCAGAAATGTCTCCTGCCTTGGTTATCAGCCTTTTCCATTATTTCGGATCCATTATCACTGAAGGTCAATACAAAACATCACTCTGAGTAGACTCAGACACCTTGTTCCTGTTGGCCGACTCAGATTTTCACTGGTTCACCTGATGCATTTCTTTCAGCCGCTGTGTATGTGCAAGTGCGAATGTGTGTGCGAATGTGTGTGTGTGTGTGTGTGCGTGTGTGTGCGTGTGTGTGCGTGTCACCACGCATGTTTCTGTATAAATGTGGTTGTGGGTGTGCATACTGGTGAAAGAGAGGGTGAGCTGAGTGCTTTTGCAGCAGACATACAGTAGATAGGGTTTTTTTTTCTGCCTGGCAGGTCAGGCAGACAGAGAGGAGGGATGATGGGAGAGCAGCACGTGGGTCTGGCAAGGCTGCTGAAGCACGTCTGAGGATGGCCTCGGAGGTCTGAGGATGAAGGCTGAGTGAAAATTTTCAGAGGACAAGAAGAGGAAGGATACAAAACCTGCCTGTCAGATGTCACAATGCTGACAAGTGGTGCGGGTCGTGCAAAGTCTGCTTTCATGAAGCCACAAGTGGAAATACAAAATTCTCTATGAAAAACATGCTACACGTTACAACTGAATACAGTGGTGATCAGTTGCTTTTTTGTTGTGTTGGGTAAGAGATGTACAGATCAGATTGATCAGACATTCATGGTCCCCAGAGGATGAATCCTACTCACATTAGAGATCCTCTGAGGTTTTTCTTTATAGATGTGAGCAGCATTGTATTTGGTTTGCTCATTCTCCCATGGATGATGTGTAGTATTTTGATGATGCCCTGACTTTTTATTTATGGCCCTTTCCACTACACAGTTACAGCTCTATTCTTGATTCTCGTGTCAGACATCGTACTCGCGACTCTTCCAGTGACGACACCCTAGAGTCCAGTCAAGTCGTGCCGAGGAGCGCTAGTGGAAAAGGGCCATTAGTGCCACAAGTAGAGATGGTCAAAGTTTTGATATTATTCAAGACCTGGTGTAGTTTGATTTTACTGCTAATGAGAACATGTTAAAGTACTTTATATCTAATCACAATACTCACTACTCACTGTAACAAGTTACATTTCTGTTAGTTACTGTACTATACATTTAATATGACAACTTACAACACCAGTGAGCAGTGTCATTGTGACTCTATATTGTGGGCTGCTATATAAGAAGCAGCTGGTACCAAAAGCAAATGGAGTCAAGTGGAGTCTGTATCATGAGATGGATGAATGCTAAAGGCTATGATGCTAAAAACTGAGCAAGTTGTTTTAACAACCAATGGATAAAATACTGCAAGAGGGAAGCTGTGGTCAGTCGAGCCTTGAAAGCTTCTGCTTGGTAGCAGACCGACAGAGTGAGAGCTGCAGAGAAGAGCAGCGAGCATCCAGAAGGAAGAGGGTCAGAGTCGATCGGACGCCCGTCCATCACAGAGTTAAGTTGTCTTCATGGAGCGTTCAGCATCTGTGTTTACTGATAGAGCAGACTTTTGGTATATGGGGCTACTGTGTGTCTGACACCAAGCTGATTATTAAAACTGTTCACACAATGATGTGTGCTTGCCCTTTTCACGGTTCATTAACACAATGAGATGTCCTTCCACATGCAAGCCGCAGCTCATTAAGCCGGCCATTTAATCATGCAAGGTATGAGAAAATGATTGAAAAACAGGAATGTGCTGTTAGAGATAATGACAACTTACTACGGTTAGAAAGCTTTACCTTTAAAAAAAATAAATAAATAACACAAACACCTGGCAGGGAAATGATAAAAGAAAATGCAAGGTTTCTATTATCTTACAATAAAAGTGTCATTATGTTTACTGTGGCAAATCAAAAAGCAATTGCATTTCACTTTCCTCCACGCATGCTTTGAGTTACAGCAGGCGCCGCCGTTCAAAGCGCGTACAGTACACTCGGTGTGTATTTCATCTGACAAAGAATCCAATCTGAGCTGTGACCATATGTTAATGCCCAGCAGATACTAATCTGTATGCTTTCATCTGCCTGCTTTTATGGCTTACTTATGTGAAAGGCTACAATTTTTCATATTCGTAAACAAGAAGCGTCTAAATCTGTATTTCCTCCTGTGTACTTGAACAAGGACATAAAAGAAAGAGGAGGGGGGAAGAAAAACCCAGAGTATCTGGAAAGTATAGGAGGCAGTCTGCTCGTACATTATGTCCGTGATCCACAGTCTGTTATTGCTGATTGATTATTGACTACACATACTGTAGTATATCCCCTCGCCTCATCAATGTTATCTATTGAAGAGGTATAAATATCGATCCAGGGTGTCCTGGGTTATTATGGCCTCAGTGTGGCCTGCAAAAAAGATGTTTCTGATGTTAGACAACATCACACATCTTAACACACGGCCCTATTGTTTGTTTTGCTTACATTACCTCGCCTCACTAATCTTAACAATGGGCTTGATAAATCAAGCACATCTATCACTCCCAATAGTTGAAAGCAGGCTGAGTTTGAGAAAAAAGGTGCACGATTACCCATATGAGTTAGATAAGCCCACAGCAACCGGGGGAGGCATTCGTGATGAGTCACAAGAGACTGATTATATAAACTAATCCCACAGTGAAGCTAAAAACCTGGAAAAACAATCTGTGGATGAGGAGGAGGCAGTGGGGTTAATGTTGTTTGAGGGAGTTGAGTAATCTAGGGTAGTTAAATAATCTAGGGTTTGTCAACATAAACTGAGAAAACATCCAAACGTAACATAATTTCTAATGTGATGTCCATTTGAGTGCATTTAAATTGGCGTTTGTTATTCTGTGTCGGTGTTATGATGTGAAGCCTATAGGATTGAAACTATTCACGCTAAGATCTCTTCCTTTTCCCCCTGAGTCTCTCCAACAGCACTGTCTACCACCAGCAGATCTTAAAGAAATAAGTTAAGAAATAAGGTTTCCAGACTTCTCCACCACACGTTAAACACCACAAGTTACACAGAACAGCCCGCGGTGCTATGAGAAATCGTGTGTGCTCGGCCAATAATTCGTGAATTCTGGGGTCTAGAATGAAATATTTACCCTCAGGTTTTCCAGCTCAAGTGAAACCCACAGGATGTAGTGGTTTTATTTCAGCCGCCTGAGTTTTGAGAATCCAAACTGTTTGGCCTTGGTATACAAAATGAAATTGACTCCTCTAGCATTAGATGCTACAGCAGTGTCTATCATTGTGTGAGCATGATCACCTTCAGGCCAACAAGGCCAGAGCAACTTTTTATTATTATTTTTCTACAAAACTAACAGTCAAGTTTCCTACCCTCCTACATCAACACTGCATCGCCACATGTGAGCATGTGTCAACATCTGGTTCTGAGACTTTAAACAGAAATGAGGTTGTGTCGTATTTCATATCCATTTTGCATTTGAAGCTAGTGGGGCCTTTCCACCACAGGGACTTTCCCAGGGGACTAAGAGCCTATTGAGGGCATCATTTCATTGTTTTGCTCTTTGTTTCAGGACCAGTCATATTTAACAGTGAAACCCCAGTTACTAATACCATCATAATATATTGGTCTTTCATAAATGGAAAATTTCACATGCTCTTCATAAAAATGTCATCAAAATGCTGTCTGCAAAACTGAACTTGGCAAAATTGCTGAATTAAGACTATAAATTCGTTATCAAATCATTTGCTGCATAAGTGCTGGAGCACTTTTCAATGGCAGATGGTGTCTTTTCCTGGCAGTCACTTGCAGCCACCTCATCTGTCTGCGATGACAGGAGCCATTTTACTAATGTAGCTATGAACGCTTCATGTTTCATACAGTGTCCTTGACAGTCACCTCGTCCGTCTCCAGCTGGGCACAATCCTCTAGTGTGAGGATTTGCTTCTCCCAAATATGAGCAGCTTAGGTGTCCTCACTTTCCCAGTATGATAAGTGGCTGAATATCTAACAACCAGGAGGGGCATCCTGTTTGTGTTGAGGTGACCATCATCTCCTGTACCTCGGACGGAGTCTGCACGCCTCATTTGAAGTGCGTGCGTCCTGGAAAATCCTGTATGTGTGATTTTTGTGCAATTCTTTTCGTTTATCCATCTGGCCCCAGGATCCTGCAGCTGCAGTTCATTCCTTTCGGGTCCAATTATTCTCCCCCCATTTGCCTCCACCCAGTCACACTTTACCACTCCAAATGGCTCTCCAGTGTCATTGCTGTGGATTCCCATCATTGAGTTTGATGGTTTGCATGTCAATGTGCTGAGTGGTGGTAGCCCTCCTCCTCATGAACCTATATCCAGCCTTCATTGGGTTCTCTAGCAATTTTTAGTATTTTTCCACATTTCCAGGTTTTTTCTTTTTCTTTTTTTCTGATTAGTCTTCTAGTGTGCTGCCGACCTTGTGTAATACAAGAGGTTGCATGGATCTATATGTGAGCACTCCATTCGGTCTTCATGGTTGTTCATCCTGACTAATGTTGTTATTTAGCCTATCCCCACTGAAAAAAAAGGGTTAGACATGGGATAGAAATATCTGCCAGTATGATTCAATAAACTTCAACTGCACCAGACAATGGTACAATGGTCTGTGCGGCTGCTTCCGTAACCGTGCTAACGTGGCAGCTCTGCAGCCATCACTCCCATTATATGGATATACGTGGATTGCGAGTGGATCTAAATATCCAAGTTACACCAACTTAAATATCCAATATCCAATATCCAAATATCCAAGTTACACCAAAATTGTATGGGTGAGTAAATGAATGTATTTTAGGCTAGAAATAAGGTCCAGGTTGCAAAAAAGGAACTTCTCCTTTAAGTATAAACTGAAGGCTGTCATACTTTGTGTTTCTTTTTTATACTACCTACCTGCTTCAGTTCAAAAGGAAATCTTGTTCTCTTTTTCTTTTACAACAGGTCCCTCAGCCTTTAATGTCATTTTCCTGCATTATACATACTTGATATTTTATAGACAGTGCAGCACAGTGTAGTATTTCTACTCTTACTAAAGGGTCTGAGCAGTTCTTCCACTACTGTCTAATTCAAACTGTGCCCAGGTTCATTTGTTGCATCTTACAGCTGTGCAGTGACATCTCTGTTTTCAGTAGCTGCTGCTTTGGGCCTCGGGTGTTGTTTCCAATTCCCCTGCTGAGCTTTGCTCACATATTGACACACGTGTCACTTCAGCTCCGACACTCTGATGGCTGACAGGAGCATGCACCTTGGACAGCAGCTGGATGGTGCTATGCCTTTGTGGGGATCTTTCATGATCAGTTTTGTCCTGTCTTGTGTTAAGACAGTCACGGAGGGAGTGTGAATGGAGTGAATGGATCATTTGTGCTGCTTTGTGCTGCTTAATTAATGCAGCACTATTAGTTTCTTCAACCGGTGGGTGTGTATAATTTTAGGAGCCATTTACTTTTTGTAATGGTGACTACAATGGTCTGGCTTTGGTTTGGTTTGGCATACACCGATCTGGCATAACATTATGAGCAATGACAGATGAAGTGAATACCAGTTATAAACACTTCATCATGGCACTCGTTAGTGGGTGGGATATATTAGGCAGCAGGTGGACATGTTGTCCTCAGAGTTTATGTGTTAGAAGCAGGAAAAATGGTTCAAGCGTCAGGATTTGAGCTTTGAGTTTGACAGGGACCACTGGGTCAGAACATCAGAAAAACTGCAGCTCTTGTGGGGTGTTCCCAGTGGATCTATCAAAAGTTGGTCCAAGGAAGGAAAAAAATGTATTAAATCAAATTGCTCTGACTTATTTGTACAACCTATTTTAATACATTAAATACTTGTCTTTCCTTGGAGGATGACATTCAGCCACATACATTTGAGGTAACCATAACACTACACTTAATAGCACCATCTTCCTGAGATGAAAAAATCTTTGATGAATCCCTGAGCCATTAATTAGTTCATGGGGTTAATCTAATCGAGTGATTATCAGACAGCGTAGGAATCCACCCAGTATCACTTGCTGGTCAAAAAGGTTACGAGCCACACTGCTGTAAATGATTTTGATCCTATTTTCACTGGCACAGAGGAGGGCAGGAGTCACAGCAGGTGACCTAATTTGATCTCATTCTGTAATGAGGATAAAGATCTTTCTAACAAGGCTGGCCAAGTATTACACAGCCTGTTAGGAAATTTCCAAACAGCTCCCAGTGACAGGCCTATTACTGTATGTCCAACAGAGTGGCCTTGATGAAATCCCCTATCTCTCAGATCTCTCATTTAGAGCTGGAACATATACAACACTGTAAACTATGTCGGCAAATTGGTTTTTCTAAATGAGTGCTGACCCCTGCACCCTGTATCCCCAACGAGTGCCGTTATGCCCATTATCACTTGACATTAGATAGTGGAGGAGTTCTACATGCATCAGCCACATTCATTGTTCATTTACCACCAGACTGTGAGGGAGAAGATCGGATAACATCGAACAGTCTTTTGCTGAGACACTATTAATTAATAAGGCTCATGCTAAAGGAGCCTCTGTCCTTCCCCTCATTGTGCTTACCTGCTAGAAATCGATTTGTGTCTCACTTGCTGCCACTGCACTAACAGATGTCTCTCTGCAGTACAATACTCATGCTGCAAGCAATCACAGTGTCTGCAGCTAAACCACAGCATGCTGGATAAAAGGCCCAGAGCTGTCTGTTGTGGTTGGGAGCAATGAAAGACTTTTTAATTGCCCCCCCCTCCCAAACCTCTCCCAAATAAGGGCGTTGTGGACAGGTGACAGAAATCTAAGATTTAGTATGAGATAACGGGAAATTGAGGGGAAAAAAAATCCCTTTTTTCCCTCTGGTTTCTACGAGCTGACACCAGCCACAAACTGTGGAGAAGTTTGAGTAAAACTTTTTAAGTACAGCTCTGGGGATGTTATGTCCACCACTTTAGTCCACACTGAAAAATCTATAGGTC
The DNA here is from genome assembly GCA_900303245.1 of Selene dorsalis. NCBI lineage: Eukaryota > Metazoa > Chordata > Actinopteri > Carangiformes > Carangidae > Selene > Selene dorsalis. The sequence continues at coordinate 32,988 of OMNW01014363.1, forward strand.
AGACTGCCATGAAATTTTAAACAGATGGACGTTCATTGTCACCAGAAGATGACACCTCGTTATCATTTCATCTAACAGTAGCAGTATGTCAAAGTCTATAGTTATCCAGTGACATGTCTCAGCCTCTGTTGGATCAGTTTGCAAAGAAATCTGTACAAATGTTCCTGGTTCCCAGATGATGAATCCTGAAAATTTTGTTGTTGTTTCCTCTGGTGTCAACAGCTGGTTCACATCTGCACTGTACTCAAAAACAACTATTAGTCCTGATTAAATAATTGGGATAAATTGGACATCCTGACACATTAAAGTAAGATGTGAAGATAATACCTTCTCATCATCCACATGGTATCATTGCCATAGTTTGAATGTTTGCATGCTGACGTTAACGTTATCCTAAAGTACCACTTTGGTTTGGTTCAGTCTCACAGAGATGCGAGGATGACTGCAGACGTTTATATGTCATCATCTCAAAACTGATTAATCAGTCATCGCAACTTAAGTGGGAAAAGTGTATTTACTTTATTCAAAGTTTAGCCTGGCGAGGTTTTTATGTGATTAAATCAGGTGTATAATTATCTCATCAGGTTTAATCATGAAGCAGGGCTGTGGCAATGAACCTTCCAGCTACTTCTCGCCTCCGTCTTATTTATCAAAATAGCAGCGAAAGAGCTGAACGTGTGCAACAAGTGACTGACACAAAGCACACACAACCACAGACTGGAGAAACATGGCTCCACAGACATGGTCTTCATCACAGCTTTTCTACGAGTATTCCAGTCATGTCTGCTATAATTAGTAATTATGATCCTGCAATACTCACCACTGTGATCTCACAACAGTCTGACATTGTGGTGCTGGTTCTCATTAGCGTTAAATTATCATTTCATTTAATTAATGAGGGAACGTCAAATGTGTGTGTTTGTTGAGGCGATTGGCAGCTGGGTAACAACTGGAAAAAACAAACACACAAGGCCTGATGTGGAAAGACAATGCACGAAATCCTGGATGCTCGCTCTGTCTGGGATTTCCTGAGTTGTTTTGTGGTTTGTGTTACATAATGAGCTGGGAGGAGTAAAGTGAATCAGTCTTTTTCTCTTTTCATTGTGTACTTTCAATAAGTCTCTGGGTTTACACACACACACACAAACACACAGAGATCAACCTGATTGTGTTTTTACAAAAACAAACACTCTGTCAGGTGGCTCAACAATCTGGAGGGCGAGATGTAATAAATACAACCCTGCTGCAAATGCTATTGTAAAAAATGTCTTGAAATGTCTCTAAAGGATGAACAGTTGACTGTATTGTTAGTTGTTACATACATACTCATTCTCACACAACAGTAATTCTGCTTAATGAGGATAATCCTTTAAATCAGGCTCCTATTGTCAGTATTGAGCTTATTCCATTTTATTTCCTTATCATGCTGATCCATCGTCAGCATGTTCATCTGATAAACATCAAAGGCACAAAAGAGAGGGATTATGGGTAACTGCACAGAGAGACAGAGAAATCACACTAAATTTAGACAGGCACACTTGCTATTAAATGGCAGCTGGAAATATATTGTAAAATCCCTTACCTTGTTTCTTTTTGTTAAAGATTTTAAAAACTTCCTGTGATTTCACTCACTTGTTAATAATCCCACAGTGATGTGTCATGTTGTTTAAAGTTGGCTTCATCTCTGTTTATGTGGGGGGTTTTTTCGTTTGTTCTCTCACCTCTGCGGCTCTTTTTTTTACCTGGTGCTGTGGTTTCCTTTGTTTCTAGGTCTGTAGCTGTGTTTAATATTTCATGTCTGTCTCTTTGGCTTTCTGTTTTGAAGTTTTCGAACAGAGGCTGGATGAAAAAAACCAACAATGTTCATTAATACTGTATCCTCACCTCAGTGATTTAGCCTTGTGGCAGCCAATTTATCGATGCTGCCTCGCTACGGCAAAAATGCAATAACTTCTCGGGACTCAACTGTATTTCTATCAAGAAATAAAACTGAATTAATTACTTTTTTATCACCCGTAGAGGAGGACGGTAACGTGTTGACTCTCGAGCATTTGGCGACAGTACAGCTGATGCCGATTTGCACGACTCGCTTGTCTGTTTGGCGCGGGTGTGATCATCACTGTGTATCTCAGACACAGCAAAACTCTCTCCTTGCACAGAGAGTCATGTACTGCAGCAAACCAATCTGTGTGCTATTTAGCATATCATGTCGTCAGGCAACTTGTCATGATTTTTATACGACAGTTTAATTAGACTTGCAACATCATTCGGCTTCCTGTTGCTTGAAATGCTGTAGCTGTAATCACTATTCTTTTTTCTTTTCTTTTTTAGAATAACAATGTGTTAAAGGTGTCAAAACAGTGTGACAGCAGTGTACTGTAGTGATTAACCTACACAGAACTATCACCTAAATGTGCACCTGCCTCCTGCTTTACAGAGCTTTACAAGCATTTCAGACAGATAGTAAGCAGCTGCACAGTGATCACAGCAATGGCATTTAGCAGCTCAGGAACCAGAGATTTCCCTCAGGAGTTGGTTGATACCAAAAAACTGAGTAGGAAAAGACCCTGAATATTAGACTTTCATTCTTCAGCTGACCAGAAAAAAACTCTAAATGAATGATAATGTTGTCAAATCTGTGAATAAGTGATCGCTAACAACTTTGTGAGTTTAGAGTGACCCCATGTGACCAAAAAGGCATCGTTATGAAACAATAACTCAATGCAATAATCACTAACTTCATGCATAACATAACATTAACAGTAAGGATTAATGTATTGAGTCCAATGTAAAGCATCATACTGTGATGGTTAAGACCAAATAAAATCCTGCAGCAACGGCACAACAGTAGCATGGTGATATCGATTCTACAACGTTTACTAAAGCATGTATGCAGACTGGTTCTTGTGAACACACAAAGTGTTTGTTCATCAGCAGTGTTCCCATTTGATGAGCCAAACGAGCGTGTAACACTTGTTTATTAACCTGCCTCATACCTCAGTTGGTGTCTGCAAGTGTTACATGTCGGCCTCAGTGACAATGATGGCGGAGAATGATTCAGCGAACAGCGGGATGTTTGTTTATCTGTGACCTTTGCTCACTCCTACAGGCTGGAGAGGTGTTTTGGATTAAACCTTCAGCAGATGAACTATTAAAACATTATTTATTTATTTACAATGCTATGGTTTAATTAAGGCTGCTGTGAAAAAGCAGACTCTCCTTCAGTATGAGTTGAGGACTGTTTTTTTTTTCTTTTCATTAAATACAAAGGATTTGTTTTTAAATTAATGATCCTCTCTTTTGGTGAGACAGCAGTTAGACATGATGTTGTTAACACTGCTGTGTCCTTGGTTGCAAAGATCACAAATTCATTTAATTCGAATTAAAAACACTAATGGCAAGTAAAATATGCATGTATGCGCATCAGTATGTATACACACACACAGAACGCTTTGATATATCAATTCTGCAGCAGTAAAAGTCTTAAAAGCAAAAACCCTGCAGACGTCTGCAGGGACCAACCAGAGGTCTGGCTGAGGTGAGGAATCCTGAGTGTTGGTGTGAGGGTCAGGCAGCGGGGGACAGATGCTCGACAGAGGTCACAACAGACAGTGGGTCATAAATATGGGAGACGGGTTGATCTGGCCTACGACAAGGAAAGGGCGGCTCCACTGTAATGGGTGATAAATGTCAGAGCCTCCCTACAGCCTCAGATGAGCGATTGTTAAGCAGCTTCCAGAGCCCGAGCTGCTGAAGCCTCGAGACAGACTGACAAGAGGCAGAGGAAACATTTACACGGACAGAACGGCTTGTTTGGATGACACCCCCACCGCCACCCCCCTCCTCTTCCTCGCTGTCGCCATAGGCAGAGTGAGCGGGGTGATTAATCAGGTTGTTAGCATGTTTGATGGAGAGTAAAGGAGAGCGGAGAGGAGGAATCCATGTGATGAGAGGAGTGGAGAGTGTGAAAGGTAAAATGAAGAGGAGAGCTCTGCTGCTGTGATTCATCAGGGGTTACTGATCCTCTGGGGAGCAATAATTTCAATAATTTCTAAAGTAACAGGCCTTGATTGCAATAATGTCCCCATAGCAACTATTATCTTTAATGACTATTATTATGGCTGTCATAAAAATGGAGACTGGAGGAAGTCTTATTAAAATATAGCGTTATGCAGCTGCACCTTTCAAGGCCTTCACTGATCAAACACTAGTTTTCATTTTGAAATTCAGCACAGAGACTGACAGGATGTATGTCTGAAAGGCTGTTTGAAAGGATTTATGGTACATATGGTATGTGCTATAAATATATATATATATATATATATATACAGTCAGGGTCCATAAATATTGGGACATCGACACAATTCTAATCTTTCTGGCTCTATATACACCACCACAATGGATTTGAAATGAAACGAACAAGATGTGCTTTAACTGCAGACTTTCAGCTTTAATTTGAGGGTATTAACATCCAAATCAGGTGAACGGTGTAGGAATCACAACAGTTTGTGTATGTCCCTGGCCACTTTTTAAGGGACCAAAAGTAATGGGACAAATTAACAATTATAAATCAAACTTTCACTTTTTAATACTTAGGTTGCAAATCCTTTGCAGTCAATTACAGCCTGAAGTCTGAAACGCACAGACATCACCAGGCACTGGGTTTCATCCCTGGTGATGCTCTGCCAGTCCTCTACTGCAACTGTCTTCAGTTCCTGCTTGTTCCTGGGGCATTTCCCCTTCAGTTTTGTCTTCAGCAAGTGAAATGCATGCTCAGTCGGATTCAGGTCAGGTGATTGACTTGGCCATTGCATCACATTCCACCTCTTTCCCTTGAAAAAAGTGCCGTCCAATGAGTTCGGAAGCATTTGGCTGAATATGAGCAGATAATATTGCCCGAAAAACACTTCAGAGTTCATCCTGCTGCTTTCGTCAGCAGTCACATCATCAATAAATACAAGGGAACCAGTTCCATTGAATTCTTCGCATGCGTTCTTTCTTTTTAAGAATGGTCCAAACAGTTGATTTGGCCACACCTAATGTTTTTTGTTTTTGTTGTTTTCTCTCTGATGGGTTTGTTTTGATTTTTCAGCCTAATGGTGGTTTGCTTCACTGATAGTGACAGCTCTTTGGATCTCATACTGAGAGTTGACAGCAACAGATTCCAAATGCAAATAGCACACTTGAAATGAACTCTAGACCTTTTATCAGCTCC
>OMNW01014366.1:0-18715 GCA_900303245.1 Selene dorsalis
CCGAACCGGGATCGGGACCGGGACCGGGACCGGAATCGGGACCGGGATCGGAATCGGGACCGGGACCGGGACCCGAACCAGAACCGGGACCGGAACCCGAACCGGGACCCGAAGCGGGACCGGGACCCGAACCCGAACCGGGACCGGGATCGGAACCGGAACCCGAACCGGAACCGGGACCGGGATCGGACCCGGGACCCGAACCGGAACCCGAACCCGAACCGGAACCGGGACCGGAACCGGAACCAGAACCCCAACCGGGACCCGAACCCGAACCGGAACCCGAACCGGAACCGGAACCGGAACCGGAACCGGGGCCGGAACCAGAACCGGAACCAGAACCCGAACCGGAACCCGAACCGGGACCCGAACCCGAACCCGAACCGGAACCGGGACCGGAACCAGAACCCGAACCGGTACCCGAACCGGAACCCGAATCCGAACCCGAACCGGGATCGGGACCGGGTCCGGGACCAGATCCGGCCCTGAACCCTGACTGACTTAATCTTAGTTTGGTGAGATATACACACACACACTTGTATTACATTCAAAATAATATATACAAAGACTATGGGAAGGCACATATGCAAATATACCTTGATTGTCTGAGTGTGGCATGTGCACACACACACACACAATTACTGGCTAATAAAAATAAAACTTAATAAATAGGATCAAATACACTGAATCAATCATCAAATTTTGTGGACCAGCTAACAAAATCAGTAACAACACCTAACAACATTTGTGTCGTTTTACCCTGATGTCTGATTTGATTTTTTTTTTTCTTGGACTGCGGTGGTGTCCACCTGTGGCAATCAGCTGCTGTTTCCATAGAAACAGGTGGTACACTTCCCTAGAAATGAAGGAGGGAGGGGAGTGAGCAGGGAGAAAGGAAGAAAGAGCATGAGATAATGAGGAGAGGTGGGCTGATGGAAAAGAGGCAGCAGCAGGAAAAACAAAAGAAAGACAGAGAAAGAAAGAAAGAAAGAAAGAAAGAAAGAAAGAAAGAAAGAAAGAAAGAAAGAATATGAACGTTTCTCATCCTCTGATCTTCTTTTGCATTTACAGCATTTCCAGGCCTGTTGAAGGCTTTCATTATGTGCCCAGATGTTGGAGCAACTGTACAGTTGCAGGCCCTGACCTCACAACATCTGGTTTTGTAAATATTTTGGGTATTTGTCAGGAACATATCTGGCGCAATGTGCAGCCTGTTCACCTTTTCACCACCAAGCAGCATATGCATGTCTTATCAACTTAACACCATAAATGTGATCCACAACATCAAAACTACAGTACAAATCAGAATTAAATATAAATCGATACCACTCACTCACTGAAATATCACATTTGGTTCCATAAATGTTCTGTTACACTGGACCATCACTATGATGGATAGGATGTAAATGTCTTTTGATACATAGTAAGGGAAAATGACTTCTGAACTGAGTAATCTGATGCCCATATAGGGCAGACTGGGATCCCAAACAGATGATCACATAGATGGTTTTAAAATGACACAACTGTATTGCATAAGCATTGGCAACATAATTGTCAAATCTCGGTTTTTGCTATTACCATCTGCTGTCAGTCATGATTCTACAGAAAACCATTAATGATTCTTGTGTGCATACATTAAATGAACATGCATGTTCATGTTTGTGTCACTTTTCCAAATCACAAAGGGGAACGTACTGTAAATACCCTGTCATTGTCATAGATAAGTCAGTTTTCTTTCCCCAAGAAGAGTTGAGAAAGAGGAGTGCGGCTGAGTGAGAGAGAGTAAGACACAATGAAAGAGAGAGTGACAGTGAGAGTGAGAATGAGAGTGAGAGTGAGAGAGAGAGAGAGAGAGAGAGAGAGAGAAAGTTAGAGATAGAGAAAGGGAGAGTGGCCTGGCTGCCTGACCTGACTTGGTTATGTAAACAAAATAAGTGTAGTGAAAGCAGCAGTGGTGAACAACAGGGAACATTGCCTAATGAGCAATGGCATGTACAGAGAGAGAGAGAGAGCAAGCAGTGGTGTATGTGTGTGTGTGTTTCCTAAATGACCTGCATGCTTGTTCCACATTTGAGTTTTAATTGGACAGATTACTTGGTGTGCTCTTCAAATTAAAAAGGCAACCATGACATGTGCAGCACTTATCTGTCCCACCCTGCTCCCTCCTTTCTTCCCCTCCTCCCATCCTGCCACCCTGTCCTGGCTCTTTCTCGTTCTCTCTCTTCTCTCAGTCAACATCTCCCTTCTGCTTCATCTTCCTCACTATCTGGTGTCTCTCTGATGGCCTCTTTACATAGCTGACCTCAATAGAAATGGCAGTATGAGTTGGGAACATCCTGCCAGAGACAATATACCTCCACTGATACAAAGCATCTGTTCTGTGGTGATAAAATGTCGGATTTGTTTCAGATGCAGCCAGAATGGTTTCCAGTAATGGCTTGCTTGATAATGCTGTTTGGCACAAGAGATAATCAAGTTTTTAACTAAACCATCAAATCGGAATATCCACTTATTTCATTAATTGTTTATCTTGCTTTGAATATTAGTTTTTTTTGAGGAATCTGGCTCAGGCTCAGCTGAGAAAAGGGCCAAAGGAAGGAGAAACAACAAAAGCACATCTGTTCTGACAGCTGTTGTGAACACATGCAGAGGAAACACTGTTAAGGTGAAACCAAATTCTTTTGGTTTCTTGAGACACAGGTCATTGAATACGCCCGAAAGTCATGAACTAGAGCGACAGACGGACAATTTAAGCCTCTGGTCGAGTTTGTAAGTGAAGCAAAGAACTGGAAACTGCATCAGCATCAAGGGCCTTCTATTTTACAGTTGTTAACTCCAGTCATCTATTTCCTGCTTTGTCCTTGTCATTCTTTCCCTCTACCATTACAGCCATGATCACAAATGCTGTCAGTGCAACCAACGCAACTTCAACCACCGTTATTTCAGCAAGACAAGAGTGCGCATATACACACAAAACCAGAATGTTATAAAAGAATCACCGTCAAAACAAACAAGTAGTCTTACTTTAGTTACTTTAGTCTTACTTCCCTTATCCACTAACTTAGGAGAACATAGGCACTAAAAGCCATGACATTTTCTTTCAAGGAAGCTTCACTTTGGGGTATTTCTTCCTCTGTGTCAACATAGGACATGCAGCACCAATGTACAGACTGTGGATTAGTGCCATGCAATACAATTTGTAGAGACCTTGTTGGTAAGTCATAAAACACAGCTAAAGATGTAAAAAGGGAACAACACAGATAATGAAAGCATGTTGATATGGACTTTACATGTGCCTGTGTGTAAATGTTTCTGTGCTTAAAATTATTAGTCATTAATTTCTCCTCTTGGTCAGTATTTCTTTTCTTGCCTTATCAATTTCTGCCTCCTCTATAAACCTCTCTCTCCCAACTGTGCCTTTTAACCCCTCCCTATATGTTCTCTGATGTAGGTGTCTCTGTTTCATCCGCTTCCCCTATACAATTTCCATACAGTCTGGCTTGTCCCTGCCATGACTACCACACGGTCTGGTGCTGTTCTTGTGCTCTTTGTTTCATGTGAGAAAGAAATCGGCCACATACAGACTCAGTGTCAGAGTGTGAAATACAAGGGACTGAAAAAGCTTGTCAGCATTTGTTAGCACTGTATCAAACACATGGTGCAGTTGTGAATTTTTAAATGTGCTCAAATAAGAAAAAAGTGCTAGTACTCAATACAATTCAAAACATATATACAATTATACTCTGCACTGATTTAATACTGTAGATGGTCACTGCTCCATATGTCAGTGTGGTGTATTTCCTTGTACATGTACATTCTGTGTGTAACCTACATTTACAGGAAATGAAGGTTATGTCCATATTTTCATTTTAAAGGACATTTGTCGGGCTAAAACTCGACCAGACCCTTTGTTTGATGTGTATGCAATTGCTCATGTATGTGTGCGCTTTCAGGTGTGATAGTCTGGACTGAGATTGTTTCTGACACAGAGCTAAAATGGCTGCCTGGACCGAGATTGCACCATGAAAATATAGGAGTGTGGACATAGCCTAAAGCAGGAAAAGCCAGTGAGCTGCGTCGGGAACACAGATGTACAGTAATAATGTCTGAAGCAATTATAGGAAGCACATACTTCACAGCACACTTGCAGCAATGCTACTTCCCTGTAGAGAAAAAGACACAGTTTTGTATCTATCAGGCTGTTGCTTATTTCTCTGTGTAAAAAGTTGGTCAGTCTGAATACTGGTCTCTCCCATGAAAAGGTAAACGCATACAAACTGGCTGGATTAAATGAGAAGAACTGTATCCTCTTAAACTACCACACAGGTTTGAAATAGGCTATTTTTTGAGAAAAACCTGCAACACAAACAGCAGCAGTTTGGTACTGACTGTTCTTCAATTCTGGTTTTATCCACCCACATCTGTGGAACAATTTCTGAGGGCTGGAGCGACCCTTCACTTCGCAGGACGTCATTTCATTCATTGCTTATATCAAAAATATTTGCCCATAGGAGCTTTCCAGTTTTCCTCAGCAGGATGTTATGGGCCGACTCTGGAGCTGACTCTACAACTCTCAGGCCGTAAGACAAAAAAGTTTGCTGTCTACACAATGACTCCACTCTGCCTTCAACCTGGACATGAAGAAGATTAGGAAAAATACAGTTGGACTCACCTCCATGAACGTAGTTATGAAGTGTGCAGTCAGAGGGACCCACCAGATGGATCAGATTGGACTGGCTGAAACCAACAGTGTGCTGTTCTACAATGCAAACACACACACAAATAAACTAAAGATATGTGGAAAAAAAACGTAATATATTTTTCATAGAAAAATCTGCTGCTGTGTATTTTGCCAAAGCAAGCCACAGACACACACTGCATGCTTCCATGCATCCTGCACAGCCACTGTAATGGACTTACAAGCACCCTGCTGAACAAGTTAGCATACCTTTTGCTGGATCATCTGTGGTTGAGCCAATGCAAATTAATTAGAAAAATTAGAGAATTAGTTTAACAGTGTCATTATTAAATGTATAACAATATTGTTATGGTTATTGTTGTTATTATTCCACTTCAGATTTCTATGTAAACATTAATTATGGCAGATATCAAAATGAATTTCAGCTCATACGTTGCAATGTTTTTTCAATCCACCATCCCCAGATTTAGATTTACTCTTCTGTCTTTGAGGTGAATCGCGGCCTTCAGGGTTAGGGTTGTTACCTGGGTTGATTGGAGGTGGCACCACCTCTTCAATCCTGGCTTTGGTCTCCTGTCTCTCCATCTTCTGGGCCTCATAGCGCTTCCTGCCCTCCTCCTCTTGCTCTGCACTGGCGTACTACATACAGAACATATATGGGAGAAACATGTTCACATACACATGGCTGTTTATAAAGAAGATAGACAAATCTTATCATGTTGACTTTCAAGACAAACAAGATGAGTAAAATGAGCTTTTCAGCTTGTTAAATGTCACTATCTTCATCCCGTCCAGATGTCCTCCCCTCCTTGATTCCTGGTCATGGTGTTTGTTATACATATGGAAGGAGGAGAGTCAGACAGAGAGAGCGAAGTTGACAAGTAAAATGCCAAACTTAAGGTCAGAATGGATGTACCTTGATGGGCGGCACCTCCATAATCTTGTCGACATTCTGGAGAGAGCAGGGGACGTACCACAGCGCTGCCTTGTTGGCCAGCTTCTTGGCACCTGCGGTCATGGAGAAAAGGTTGAATTCTTTCGCCGAGTAAAATGTCAGCGAGGAATTTTACAGCTTTCTTCTACCAAACAAATGGGTAAAACAATTTCTTGTCTGTAAACCAACTGAGTTTCGGTAAGTCTGTTAAATAAAACAACAACAACAATGGAGCGCACCATTTTGAAATAGCTGTTGTCAGTTTTGACAACACTTGCAGACACTTTTCATTAACACCCCAATAAAAGCCAATCCAGTTTTTACAAATCCATTGGTGCTGCCCAAAGATTAGTCTTTCTTTTGCAAACAAAGGAGCAGAAAACAAATGGAGACAACATTCAAAGACAATCATTCATGTCTATTCAGAGCGCAACGCGCGCTCTCACTAAACTTGCTCAGTTGGTTTGCGCAGGGTTTAGCATAATCCATAGATCCTGAACTTTCTGCATACTTGTATTGTGAATATCAAATGGATGCTACGCAGAGAGAGAGTAGCAACTCACTCATTAAATTCTCTTTGCAAACACTTATGTTTTGACACTCATTGTTTTTCTGCTCGTTCACATGATATTATTTGAGGTGTTGTCTTTTGTGATGATTACAGAGGTCTTCATGAGCAATGTTTTCAAGATGTACATGAAACTATAAGAAATATCTGACACGGCTCTCAGCGTGACATCTTTCATTTTGTAAAAAAATGAAATATTATTTTCATTAATAATTCTAATAATAGCTACGAATAATTGATTGATTTGTTTTTCTTACTTTGGTTCTGAACTTAAATCCTGGAATTGAAACTAATCTTTGGGGCGAGTTGATCGATCACTAGTCACTTTTAGGCGTGTTGGCTTTTTTTTTCTCTTCAAATTGTTACATTTAAATTTACTCAATTATTTCATCTGTTTAGATAACAGGTATGTAAAGGGGGAATATTTATGGACAGTTCATGCTATTGTTTGTCTTTAGGGTGAATAATCCTTTAAAAATTCTCAAAGTTAATGCTCTCAGACAAACATGTTATGCATTTGATATCAATTAGATTCTTGGTGAGTGATGTGCACTGCATCTGCAGATAGACACATCTGATCTGGCTGCAGGTTCCACATATACAGTAGATGAAACATTTTAGGCCGGCTGGGAGCTGCAGCGTCTTCTCTGCCGTCCTACAGAAAGTTATCATAAGATCAGAAGACAAACCTTGAAGAAATCACATCTCATAGCAATCAGGCGGAGAGGTTGTCATAGTGATATCTGCTCTATTCTGCCTACACTTTTTCACTTAATTCCCTAACAGAGAAAGAGAAAGAGAGAGAGAGAGAGAGAGAGAGAGAGGGAGGGCTATTTTGAGGTTGTGTTGTTATGGCACTCAAAGGAGGCACACAGATTAACGACAGCACAGAGCCAGCAGGTTGAAATGAAATCTGTCTGCAAGTGTCGAAGGCTTTTACTTTGTTCCTCAGACTCCTGTATAATCTGATGAACTTAGTTGGCTGGTTGGTCTAATTATCATGAAACGACTTTGACGTTTTGAAATTAAAGTTGTGTTTTCTCAATCAGACAAAAATGTGTTTTCTGTGATTGTTATTTTATTCATATCTGTGTCAAATACACAGAAACTTGCATAAAGTAAATGTGCACTGCTTCAACGTGGACATAAAAATAGGATGCTTCATCAAAGAAAAAATCTTCATGAAAATGGAGAATAGTGATTGACAGTACATCAGCCTGAGACTTGTGTGGAGTTGAGAGGAGAGAGTGGGAGCGGAGACTTATGGCAAGCTGCTCTTAGGGAATAACATTTGCATTTTACACCCGAGTAAAAACCATGCAGACACCCGGGCGGTGTTGCCATGCCGACCGCACTTCTCTCCTCCTCCTCTTCTTGTTGGCTCCCGCCCTTGCCAGCAACCAGGAAGTTGCCCACAGGAGAAAGGGAGGCATATTTACATATCCTTGACTCCACCAAGACTGAGTGACTCCAGTCTATTATTAGCTCCTGCTGGACCTTTTACATGAACTGTGTTTAGGATGGAGGGAAGAAAAGGAGGAGGAACAGAGGGACACATCGTGGTGGGCTGAGCATTGGAATGAAGCAGGGAGGTATAAGAACCGTTCCCAGTCTGACTGATAACCTTTTTTGACCAGAACGTAACCAGGGAACTGGCTTTGAATTTGAAATCCCTCTGCATCAATAACAGACAATGTCAGCGTTTGACTTTGTCCTCGCCTGCACCCTGGCCACCTTCACAGTATTTACACTTTGCAATATCATGCAAAGAGTAAGATAGCCTACATTCCCAACATGCACTTTAATACTGTAATATACATGTTTATCTTCATTCAGTTAATCTTTGAAACAACAACAGAGAGAAACTGGTTCATTGGATGTGCTGGTTTCTGTCACCAGTGACTGCAGTCACAAAGGAGGGGTCTCAACAAGCAGGAGCGACAGCTGGCTTACTTAGTTAGCATGAATTAGTGAATAGGAAGATTTTGGCTACAATGACCATGAACACAAGCTCTGCAAATCTGTTCACTCAAATTTCCACACTCTGAACAAACAGAACAAACGACTTCACTGAACAAACTAACAGCACCATGACAGTGGCAGCTTTAGGATGAGGATATTTTTGTATGTAAAAGGGCAAACTAAAAAAGTGGTGTATTGGTATAGAACATCAACGTGATGGATATGCAGCAGTGCATCGAATGCATGTGCATGTTAACTACAGAAAACTTAATGTGAGTGGAAGGATAGTCTGCATCCAGCAACACTTATTTTACAGGAGTATAATGTCTGCAAACAGAAAGCACTTTAGAGTAGCAGAAATAATAAAACATAGGATATCAATACAAAGCTGAGCAACTATGAAAAACACAAATCCTATTCATCTGACATTCAATCAGTCGATCAACATTCAGCCAAAAACCCAGCAAATCAGGTATTAACTGCAATAAAAACATAGACAGTATGTGTTTTTTAAACATGATAGGCAGCAAAATTCCCAAATTGTTATCTGTCATCTTTTATTATAAATTAGAGCATTTGGGGAAGCTGATCTGACTATTCACATGGGTGTTCAAGTAGAGGAAACATCCCTGCAGCACTGCTCGTGCATTATCCACACATCCGTCCCATTTATTCTTAATTTAAGGCATGAATCATGACTTCATACTATTCTCAACATTCCCTAAAAGCACATTTTCTGCTCTCTAATTTTTTTGAACAGCACCAAAACCCCAGTCTGCACTACAATAAGAGCTTTAATCGCTAATATTTTTGAGCTTTGCCTCAGTCTCTTTCCATCCTCTTCACCCTCATCCATTTCTTTCACCTCAAGCAGTTTCACTTGATTTATTGCTGCCTTTCACTTGCTCAGCCCTCTGCTCTCCCCTTTGTCTCTCCCCCACTACCCTTTATTCTTCCAACGAGCAGAAAACTCCCCTTGTTTTCTCTTCTCCTTCCTGAACAGCGTGTTCCCAGCTCAGAGACACTGCAGCAAGATTCATTCTTAGTGCTTGATCCCCGTGATCAAAACCACAGATTTTCCATTGTGCTGAGCCAAGGCTCCATTAGTTTTAACTACATTACAGTCCCGCTGTGGGATGTTACAGCCTGATAGGAATAGATGAAATCATGCCAGAAGTAGAGCTCTGGGACGCAGCTTTGTCACAGGGAAAAAAAAAAAAAAATTCTCACCCTCACTTTAAACAACATGCTGCATTTTACTGGACCAAGTGATCAAACTAAATCCACAATGAAAAGATCCAACTGCCTGTAAGACAAAATCCTGTTCCACATATGACAGTTTGTAACAACTCAAAGTAAACTGTTTTTTGTTTGTAATTTGTAATGTGGCATGTCCTGTTACAGACCTCAGATCAGCCCTTGAGAACATTTTTTTCTCTGCTCCAAAAGTCAGACTTGCCTCAACCTTAATTGTTCAAAGTCTTTTACAGTGTTCAGAGTTATTTAGGGTTTAAAGTTAGACTTCCTAGATTTCACATCATGAATATCCCATCTACTCTCTCCTGCTTTTGGCCTGATGCCTGACAGGATGGTTGAATAATAATAAGCTGCAGTCTTTAGGCCAGGCCTAAAACAATATTTACTATATATTTTAATTGTTGCGAAAGTGTGTGTGTTTATTGCCATAGCGCTCTTTCAGAACACGAGCCACTCGGATCATGGCAGGAACTGTCATGCTTATTTTAAGCCTCAACCCAGAATGCATTGCTCTCAGCTCTGTCTATGGATGTGTGTGTGTGCATATTGAGGGGGCACGATCTATGTATGGTGTGTTTATGCAAATGTGTGCCTGAGTGTGCATGCAATACAAGATTTATTATCTCCATGGGAATTGTGCTTGTGTGTGTTTGTTCCAAGGTTGACTGTGCACAAACTATTCTCTTGCATCTATTCATCCATTAATGTTCACTGTTTTTCTTTTTGTGTGGCAATTGCATATCGGCAGATCCTGGTGTGTGTGTGTGTGTGTGTGTGTGTGTGTGTGCGTGTGTGTGTGCTTGCATGCACGCCTGAGCACACATAAGTCTCTGAAGTGTATGCATCACGTTGGATCTATGTGTGTTTCTGTGAATGTGTGCAGTTCTTTAGATATGTTTGTGTATTACCATGCATGTTTATACATACCACACATGGGTATATACAAATCTGTGTGCCAAAGTGCGTGGTCTTTTGTGTGATTGTGCATGTACATGTAGTATATTAGTGCGCATGTGCTATCCCCCCCCAGCGGGGACAATCATCACGGCTCGTGCCCACAGTAGGCAGCCTTCCCCTGGGGGGCCGTGACTGAGGCCTGCCTGACGAGATGCTGCCTGACTGACTGTGGAACCTGGATGCTTGCCTCCTCCCCCAACACGCACACGCACATATAAAACAAAGATGAATGCATAAATACAAAGATGTATGTTCGCAGAGTGTAATATACGTACTGTCACAGTAGAAGCATGCATGTATACATATATGCAACATACACACACAAGCTGCAAATCACGCATGGCTGCACCTACACTCAGCCTCTAATGTACAGACGCACGTATAGAAATATAAACACAAACTACATATGCATAGTCTACAACCAAAGAGTAGCCTATAATACCTTCTTTTGTGTTCCTGTCTAAGCTGTCAATCAATCTTTTGTCTGGGCAACAATGTAGCTATGAACATGTAAAACGCTGCCAGTCCTGCCACAGTATGAGACATCTCTAGGAAAAAAGGGTAGTGTGTGTATGTGTGTAGTGTGCATCTGTGTGGGTGTGAGAATGCGTAGGTGTGGGACTTTTTCTATACAGAATGTGTCAGCATATGCAGATCAAGGTCTGTGTGCACGCAGGTTGTCCCTACACAACCGCGTGTGTGTCAGCGTGATGGGTACGTGTGTGCGTCGTGTGGGAGCATGTGTGCAGGTACATCAGCTTGGCGTTTGTGTCTGACTGGGCCACAGTGTGTGAGGCCTGATGCTAAGCCGACATGACAGAAGCAAATAATGTCTGCTCCCGTTATCTTCTCTTCCCCCTCGGCCCCGCAGGAACCTTTTAAAGGGCCAAACGCTGAAGAAAACACACACATATTCCAATGCAAACACATACATGTATACAGTACAGATGCATACACCCACTGTGCGTAAATGTAAACACAATCAAATCAAAATTATGCACCCAAATGGAAAGTGCAAGGTGAAAACACCGACTAAACTTTTAAAAACTGTAAGTCTGTAAAAAAAAAAGAAAAAAGAAATGAGCCGTTTGTGCAGCGTGTTATTATGATCTACAGTTACAATTTGTTGCTAAGCGACACCTAGTGATGGTAGTAGTAATTTTAACAGGAAAAAGGGTGGAAAATCAGGTGCATGGATGAATATGACACAGGAGAGGTGTTAAATTCCCATGTGAAACTAGCAGTTTATGTTTTGATAGTTTGTATAATCTTTGATAGTTTGACACGTTTATGAGTCCTATCAGTTGGAAATAACAGTTGTTTAGGTCGGAGGAGTTGCTGTGTACATCACCTGTTTCTCAGTTATTTTCATACAAATGAGCCTCTGTATAAATTCACATCTAAAACTTCAACACATCAACATCCCGTTTCATAAAACTGTATATATATATATATTTTTTAATTAATATATCTTCCTCCAGAACCACTTACTCTCTTAATGTTGATACAGCCATTGTTGCCATATGAGAACATTAATTGACCTGCTGACTCAAAACAGTACTGACGTCCTAATTCATTTTCTTACAATGTTTGATTTCATTAGACTGAAACATGATGCTATTAAATATTAATCAGGGTGAATTTGTATGTTGATGATAAAGTGAGCAAATCCCAGCTCCAGAGAGCTCAATAGCAAAGTTTAACATCCCAGAGGATCTCACCTCCATGCCCTCTCAACACGAGCTGGAGCTGCACTTATCTTTATTACACCCACACAGGCCTCACTCTGAACCTACACTTAGACTTCGGAACAGTTTACCCTTTTTATCTTACACATGCATAGCTGTGCACTTCCAAACCAGAAAAGTTATTTTGAAAATATATACAGAAATGTATGTGCATGTCATTTGCTGACCCTAAAACCAAGATGCAACAAAAATGAAAACTGTAGTTCTTTGAATGGCCACTAGGGTCTGGCTCTGACAGTCAAAACATTTACATGCAGGGGGTCCTGTTTAGAGCGACAGCCAGCATGCACCGAATTCTCAGGGCCAAATGCCCTTCTCTTAACTCATTTTTGGTTCAGCTGGGAGTTCAGTGGCGTCAGGCACGGCCAACATGGCGATGATGGATCAGCCTACTCTGAGCTTCATAACTGCTCATTAGCCGCATATGGGTGATGTCACAGGGGCTACGTCTATCTTTATATAACATCTTTGACCAAAACATATTAATGAATTGTGGGGTTGAAAATTGATTCACCAAATGACCTTGATCTGTTTTTAATAATCAGAATTTAAAATTTGCAGATTCTGATGCAAATACATCAGGACATCAGTTTTATGACACTGTTTTTGGCCAATATACAATCACAAAGATGTACAAGGGCTAAATCCTGGATTTATTTCAAATTCATATTAAAATCTATATTAAAAGTATTGTGACTGTACTGAATCACAAATCTTGTAAAATTAATCAAATCAAATGGTGCCGTGAGTTTACTGTCAATCAGCTCTCTTCTTGACTGGGGTCCTTCCTGACAGGCATGTACTGTAGCAGGGTGTCCATGGCGATGCCTGTATGTAAGCTGCTCTCCACCTGTCATCTCATATCTCTGCCTCCGCCTCCGTCAACCTGCTTCCAGCCCAGCAACCAGCCAACCAACCAGTACAAGCCTGTTGCTAGGGCAACGGCTGTCTAGGGGATACTTCTTTTGTTTCTCACACCTCATTCCCTTTTTCCTCTTTCTTCCCTACTGTCACTCTTTCTTCCTCTTTCCTTTTCTCCCTGCTCTCTTTTTACCCAATGATATGTCTGCCTACCTCCCTTTTCCCATTTGTCTCTCTTTCTCTGTCACTCTCTTTAAACAGTAGACTAACATTGCATTAATGACACACTATCTCCTAAATATGAAATCATTAAATAAAAACAAACATATATTCAAATGAGATTTGCTGTTTTACATAACATGCACCAGAACTTCCTGTTATATATTGTGTATGTATCTGTACATGTATCAGTAATTGTATATCATCTCTGCTATTTTGACATGCATTCAAGCTGATGCAGTACGGTGAGCACATGACATTTGGTTGCTTCAGACAGTCTGTGCATCGCT
Organism: Selene dorsalis; assembly: GCA_900303245.1. Lineage (NCBI taxonomy): Eukaryota > Metazoa > Chordata > Actinopteri > Carangiformes > Carangidae > Selene > Selene dorsalis. Next base: position 13,496 of record OMNW01014366.1, read on the forward strand.
GTTATCGCTGGCATTTAAAGGTTCAGTGATAACACTAGGTCAATCCAATGTGATCCCTTCCTGTGTCTTACTCAAGGGACTCTGGGCGGTGTACGTCTCAGTCTCCGTACATATCTGTGTGCATGCATTTTATGTGCACAAAGCACACACCGAATCGGTGCAGATCTTAATAGACATTAAGATCACAGGCAGCAGTCAGCAAATATTCTAAAAGTGGAAACCAACATGGCTCTGACTTCCTATTTCCCTGCCTCGGCTCCTGCAGCAGCACCTCATGTGAAGCAGTGTTGTAACTAAGCCAGTGCTGCGTTACTTGTTGTATGCTGCCCTCTAGTGATCAAAAAGCAGAATATCACAGTGAGGTCATCCTTTTTCTCCCAATGTGAACAACTTGTGCTGAGTGGAAAAACAACAAAATTTTAAAAAAAACAAACAAAAAAAACCCAAAGATCCACTATATATATCACCAGTGACATGGACTGACAATTATATTCCACTGTAGCAGAAGTTACATATGGACAAATTCACAGTAATTAATGATTTCAATTTGGGATGGAATAACATCTGCTGCCAGAGTAAATCTGATATTTCATTTCCCATCTACTGTCTGCACTCCTCCAGTCAAGCAGGTCTATGTGAAAGCTTAAGGAAATGATGGTTGAATTCCATTTAGCTGCTTCAGTTTCATTTTCTTGCTGGCTCACTGTCACACTGGTATGGTTGACATGACAGAGCCATAGTCAACGTGATGAATGACGCATGTGTTTCTCCTAAATGATGAGTTGAAATGTTTGCAGATGCTGTGAATCCACTGAAATCTGTAATTAAGGACACTGACTTTAGCTTTGTTTAGTATTCACCAAGACCTTAGAGTGTTTATCAGAAAATAAACCCTCGATTAGCAGTGTGTGTGTGTGTGTGTTATGGATATCTTCAATCTCCTCTGCAGGGATACAGGTGAGAATGAGGCTAAAGGTGAACGCAGCAAACAACAGTAGCATTACGATCGTTTTCTTTGGACTGAATTTCACATTTTGGGCATGCAGCCTTATGAAATAGTTAAAGCAACGACTGAGTGGCTTCACTGTGTGGTAAGTTCCTGTTCTGAAAGTATATAATGTGGAAAAAGTGTCACCTGTGAGGATGTTCTCAGCCATGACTTTGACCTGCACCTCTAGCGAGTGCTTGGAGGTGTAAGTGATCTCAGCGGTGACATGAGCGACCTCGCCAATAAACACGGGGGACAGGAACTCTGTCTTCTCCACTCGCACCAAAGCTGCCAAACAGCGGTCCTGGATAAGAGAAATGTCAAACCTGAAAGTTATACAAATATTATGCACACATTCACAACATTAAAGAAAATATTTGCATTTGTTCTGTAAAATCACAGATTAAAAAAATGAATGAATTAATTTTACTCCCTCTTGGAAAAGTATCTGGTCCACTGATATTCATGTTCCTCAACTGTAGGATGTTTTTTTTAATCATCACCAAACTGCTTTAAATTCATTAAGAATAAGTCGTGTTAGAGCCAGGTGCAGCAACATAATCTTATTTATCATCCTTTGACCTTAATGTCTCCAGTGGCACCATGGTGACTGTGTGTCCAGATAAGTTGTTCAGATGAGTTTTATCATGATGTCTTTAGAAGATAAATACATGGTGCGCTTACAAAATGTGCGTAGTAAAGTGTGTAGTAAAACAAAGTGAGGAAACGTAATACTGTTGGCTGTCACTGGCTTTTCCTTCTGCAATTTGACATTTGACTTTGAGTTTAAGAGTTCTTTGTGCTTCATAGCGAATTGTCCCGATAACTTTAATCCTGAACATATCTGTCTTGTTTGATCTAATTAGTGAAAGAAGAGATTGTGAAAATATATATATGGGCAACAAACAAACTAAAATAGACCATGACATAATACATTTAATGAAATTTGACTTTAATGCCACACGTGTGTACAGTCAGTATTTTCATTCTTTATTTCCGGTGTCTCAGTGGGGCGGATGTGTTCTGTAGTACGAGCAAAAAGATTATCAATGTGTTTGTCTGAATGACTTATCTGAGCAATCAAATGTGGGACAGAGTATGATCAGAATGTTTGGCAGGTGAGATGACAATCCAGTGGTGTAAGACAAAAGTTGGTTAAAGTTCACCAGGTGAGAGGGGAAACTGAGATGGTGAAAAAGAAAATGAACGTGGGACATGTACTGAATATATAAACAGAATCAATGCGGCAACGCCCTTCGAAAATGTGAGATTAAAAAGTTGTTTAAAATAGACGAGCTGAAGTGTGGAACTGTGTCATTTTATTCACATTTTGAAGACGACTGTCTCAGACTGAATGAATCAGTTTCTCAGCGCACGGTCTCTTTTACGCTCTCTGAAGCTCTTCAGCTCCAACTCCTTTAAGCAAAGATATAACCCATCACATGCTGGAGAATGAAATAACACCATGAAAGAAACATGTATTGTTCAAATAAGTGATGATAACAATTGAGCAGTTTACATTTATTGCGCTACACAGATAATTTCTACACTGCACAACAGGTTCATGTTGTATCTGACATATACCCTGACACTAGTCTGGGTGGTGGGGGCAGACAACCACCGGGCTCCAAGTTTAGTGCTTTAGATGATCTCTTAAATCTCAACCTAAAACAACGTAACTATGAAATATCTGTGTGAGCTCTGAAGCATGCTGTAGCCTCTCACCCCACTCTGTGTGTTGCAGTGTCTCGTGCCGACGATGCATCCAGCTTCCTCAATCATCTTGAGGATGATGCCGCCGTGGACGTTGCCCACAATGTTGGCGTCATCTGGCCGCATGATCCTACAGCAAAGAGAACTCAGTTAGCATTAGGTGTCCTAAGCATCTTGTGCTATAAAGGGAGCACAAGGGGAAAATGCTTGGGCTATGAGCATTTTCAGCTTTCTATGTGATGGAGGCTGGAAAGGGCTGAAACATGATGAAGAAATGATTTCAAGAGTCAAAGAAAGGTCATCTTCGAACATTTGGCGCTTGAAACTCATTTAAAAAAGAACGACAACAATAAAATGCGCATATGGTTTTGTGTTTTCAGTTAAAGCCACTGAACACTTACTAACAGTGACTGTGTTATAATCACCCAACATATCTAGTTTACTACACTAGTGATATATTTAGCTGAACTAAGCTGTTTATTTGGAGCATTCTTTCACGTAGTAAAAAAAAAAAAAAAAAGGCCCCCAGAAAAATGCAGAAAAATTTGTTTGTTGACAAAAGCTATCTAAGCTATCTAGAAAATTATGTGCTGAGTTGAGAAGCATTTCCATACAAGCCACATGACTCATTGTCTGTCCATGTCGACATCAATCATTATCTCAGACAGTCATATCTTCTTCAGTGTGTGGATTAAGCCAGTTTTACCACTTCTTATCTAATCTTTTTTCATAATCACACACAAAACACACAAGTTTGAATTGTCATCTTGTTTCACCTTTCTATTCAAACATTATTGTCAGAGTAGCATATAAACTTTCACAGTTGCAGTTGACTGATCTCAGAAACAGTAGCACTGAAAAACATACATGTCAACCCTTTACACCTGTGAACAACTCCTTTACATGACAATGCAAAGCACTGTAACAAATCATACTACTATAAAGCCTGTTGTGACAGATGTTGCAGTACTTTCATAAAATGTTTAGTTAATGAGTGTGTATCAGAGATGAACTACCTGCCGAGCTGATATTTGGAGCTCTGATTAGCTCCTTCCTTCCCACTTGATGGATGTTTCTGCACACCTGCCTTATCCACTTCATCCTTGCGACTGGTCCGAGGCCTAAAGCAATTCATATTATACTCCAGCTGACTCTCAGTCTGACACTCTAACCCACTATCCTCCTGAATGGTGTCTACATTCACAACCTCTGACTATTTGGGACCAGGCATTGCTACAGTGAGTGATGTCATCTAGGTTTAGTGTAGACCCCGCCTTAGAAGTCATGACTGGTCAAACTGGATCTCAGCACAGCCAAGGGGAGAGCTTTAAGAACCAAAATGTGGCAATAGTGTTTCCAAACTACAAAAGACTACTAATAGTCTGAAAATCCAACAGTCAGCTGTTAAAACCCTGATCGCAAATACCTGCCAAAAGTACGATGTTGCACTGGATGGATCACTAATATAGTTTACAGTGTAGTGCAACAGCCATTTTCTGTGATTATGTAAGCCTCAAAGCAACATCATGCTAAAAATACCTTATTCTATATGTACAGGCGCAAACACTGAAGTCAAGGCTTAAAGTACACACCAACAAATGGATTGGTTAGAGTTAGCCATAGGATGTTAATAAAGATGGACATAGGCTTCATGACATCACGCATTGGTTTCTGAAGAGCTGTCTTTGTCAGACAGTCTTTGTCAGCACCTGGCGCCACCAAAAATTAGCAGGAAAATGTGAAGCCCAGATTTCAGAGTAAAGAAGGCTGTGGCATAATACACTTACTTGCCTGCCACTGAAAACGACACACCCAGAAAATTGAGCCTTAAAGGGATAGTTCGGGTTTTTTGACTTGAAGTTGTATGACATTACCAATAGCAGTGTAGTGCATCAACAGTGACTTTCCCCCCGGTGCGTCCCGTGAGCGGAGTTTTGGCCAGGTCTCGGTGTTGAAGAAAGTAGTTCCGGCTAGTTGCTGGGGTCACAAAAATAAAGCGTTTTGCTTCTCCGGACAATATGCGTTCAAAAGAGTAATACATTTGCACCACAAAACCGTTGTCCACGAAAAAGTCAGACCTCACAATCGCTCGGCGCTATTTTCTCTCCGTTCGTATCACTGCGCGCTGCCGCCTGTCAACTGCTGCGCACTTTTCCGTCAGCTGTTTCACAGTGTTTACATGCTAACGTGAGAGCAAGGCCGGTAACTATATTGTTACACCAGAAAATATATAAAAATGGTGCGGACTTGTAATTATCCGAGCTGTAGCAATAAGAATGTGTCTGATTGGCCTTATATATTTCATCGGTTTCCCTCATCAATTGAGAGCTCTTGCATCTGTGGCATGACGAGTTCCCATTCGTGGCAGCAGTAGCTCTCCACCTCTGTCGGCATTACTGGACACTTGGAACAAGTGCACCACCATTTGTCGGTCACCCTGTCTCTCACAGGTACAGCTGTGGGTCCAACTTCAGCTTGGACCACTTCTCTGTCCCTCCTTTCTCTCTCCGCCCGTTCTA
>OMNW01014367.1:8044-38276 GCA_900303245.1 Selene dorsalis
CAACAGCTTTTTCTCCTGCAGCAAAGAGGTGATTGTTCGCGCTAATGTCTTTTTCTGTTACTGTGCGTTTGTCTAACTTTCTTTCTTTCTTTCTTTCTTTCTTTCTTTCTTTCTTTCTTTCTTTCTTTCTTTCTTTCTTTCTTTCCAGGTGGAGAGGTGCCCTATACCACTCTAGCTACAAGGATGATGATGGGTGTTTGGTGGATGTTTGCTCTAATTGTCATCTCTTCATATACTGCCAATCTCGCAGCCTTCCTCACCATCACCCGCATCGAGAACTCCATACAGTAAGTATCCAACGGCTTTACCTCCATTAAAACCTTGTTGGTTTGTGTCACAAGAACTGAAAATCATTTTGGTGTTACACATGACCACTAGGGATCATATTTGGTTTTCCCTGAAAGACAGTACATCACATTAACACAGATGCACAAGCGTCTTAATGGAAAAAAGATGTAGGCCCATGATACAGAAGTATTTATCCAAATTGTTCATACACAAACGAACTGAGTATAGTTGTGTGTATGTGACAAATTGTCATTACTTGTCTGTTGCTTAGTGTGGAAATCCATTCTACTATGCAGGTGTAATCCATGAGACACACACACACACAGACACATACACATACACATGCACATACAATTTCTTCCCTATCGTTTCCTTCCACTTTGTAAGTTCTTTCACACCTCCTCCTTTTTTCACCCTATCATAGGGTGGTAATTTCCTGTATGCCTGTTAGTGTGTTTGCATGTGTTCGCATGTGCATGTGTGGGTGAAGATGCAAAAGATGAAGAGAGAGGGAGGTAAAAGTGGAAGTGAGAAGAGTGTTTTTGCATGTTTTTCTCAGGTTGGTACAGAGAACATATCAAGGCAACTGGCAGTCTTCTACTACCTCATAGCTGTGCTCACACAGAAAGAGATACACACATTATTTCCCTAAGCTCTGTGCCCTCTGTTTATCTATCCTTGTGATAATATGTTTGCCAGCTTCTCTCCTGGTGGCACTAGGAAACGCTCATCTCTCATTGGACTAATCAGCATGCCAAAGCATCCACTATGCCCGGCAGTGCCACAGTCAATTGTGCTTAGCTTTGGAATAAACAACATTTATTTTTCTAAATCTAATCACTGTGTGTCTCTTAATTTGTTTATGTCAGTTTGTCTCTCTGTCGTGGTCTTTTCCTCTCTGTTTTTTCTCCTCTGCAGACCTCCTCCATTTTTGTCTTTGGTTTAATTTTGACTCACTTCTTCTCAATCTTGGCTTTGATTTATTTTAGTCCTTTTGTCCAGTCCCCCAGAAAATGAAAAACAACGAACACTTTCCTTATTTTCTTTTGTCTTGCCTGTCTTGTTTTTTTCCGCCTGTCTTGTTTTGCCTCGCAGTTTGCCGCCTCATTCAGCATCCATTGAGCTAATTAAGGATTTCCATAAATTTTAATGCATTATTTTTAATGTGTTGACTCTTCAGGGGTCATTAATGGCATAATTACCACCTAAACAGCAGCACCCGCATGGCCTTGGGCCTCCAAAGATGGGTGGTGGGATGAGTAGTGAGAGGGAACACAGAACACATACAAAATAAACTGAGAGCAATGGTAAAGCATAACAAAGCCTGAGAGGAGAGATGAAGAGACTAGCTGAATGAAAAAAGGAAGACTGTGATGTTGCAATTAGCGGACACTTTTATCTGTTAATACATCTTTAACATATTACACAGATGCGGTGAGAGTGAATGCTTTTGTGTATGACTGATTGAAACGTCAATTAGTTCGGTACGGAAAAGGACGAGCAAGCAAATGCACAGGCAGGAAAGGAAGAGAAGGCTAGGGATGTCTCAGTGAGCCATCAGGACAGACAGGGTTTTTAAGTATTAATGCCCTTGTTTCATCCTGGAAATGAAATAACAAGTGAGCGTTCAGAAGCCTCTCTGGACTATTTCACGCTTGGATGTTTTCCCTCAATTTCAGTGTGAATCCTTCAGGAAAACAGTGAGGAAGTGAAGAGAGTAGCAAAGAGCAGGAGCAAGAGAGCAACATACAAAGACAGAGACAAAATGGTATAAACATTATATAGAGGAGGTGAAGGGAAGAAGCACATGGAAGAAAAGATGAGATGGATTAAAAAAGAGTGGAAGAGGTTAGGAGAGAGAATATAAGGAAGGGAATAAAAAAAGAGCAGGGGAACCGGAGGAGAGGAAAGGAAATATGGAGAGAGGGAAGGGTTTGGGCGATGAGTCAGAATGAGAAATGGATTTTGGAGGGGTAAAAAAGTGAGAAAAGAGGCAGCACTTGTTGAGAGAGGGAAATTGGACAGGATGGGAAGATTGAAAGTCAGGCAGAGTGGTTGAGCATAAAAAGCCTACTTTCCCAGCCCAATCTCACACAGCAGATGTCATATTTTATGGTTGCTAAAGATTGCCAATAAAGTTAATCAGGTGTTTTTTTTTCCTTTTTCTTTCTTTTTTTCTTCAAGTGCACGTGCATTTGCGCTTGGTCAGCTCAAGTCGGCAGGTGACTGTTCAGCACGTATGCATTCGTGGCTGTTGCATCCCAGTTTTCAGCAAAGACAAAAGTGGTCACATTGGTTAAACTGGCACCACCTCATTTACTTATTTAAGAGCCCCGTGAGTCATTTTTAAAGGCTCGTGAAGTCAAGAATGATTGTCACATTATCACATTATCTGTCTCTGCTGCTGAGAAAGGGGTTGTAATAGCCCTGTCCTTTGTACAGTTTATCATTGCCATTAAAGAAAATTATTCGAATCATCTCAGAAAAGAAACAACATATAACGATATTGCTCGATGGTGACCAACAATAACATTTGAAATTATAATGAAATGAAATCTAACTTGATCCATTGTGTCTGTATTGGAACTCATCTGCATATTGTGTTGATCAAAAGCATCTTCTGTATGGGTAAATGTAAGTCTCACATACTGCACCAGAAGAGTCATATTAATACGTATAAAAGAAACCTAAGATACACTGCTGTACTCCTTCACAGGTCACAAGCAATCAAATAAACATAGATAATAGTGATAATGAGCTGTTGTCTTGTTGAGCTCACTATAAAAAGCATGTTTAACAGCTACATCAATCACTTTCACCCCACACAGGTCGCTTGTTGTTGAAGTTTGCACAGATATCTGCAGTGCTTCAATGGTATTTTTTTGTTACACTTCCATGAACTGATTAAGGCTCCTCGGCCTTCACCCATATTAATTTCAGTGCAGAATCACGGAGCCACTATCAGCTTGGCTCCTGGAAAGAAAAAGAAAAAATGCCCAATCTGCAAAACAGAAAAATATCAGGCAAAATAATCAATAAATGATTAAGCAGCTGAACGAACAGCCACTAACTTTGTTTAATGTCTTATTTTTTATATTCCCCTTAAAGATATAGATGTTTATAGTTTTTTCTAAATCTGTTTACCTAAATACATGTTATTACCATGTAATTATCTTTCAAGGAAGAAGACCAGATGCAAAAGATATAACTCACAAATACAGTATACACTGAATAATATACCATTACAATGATCTCTCTGTGGCCTCTCTTACTGTGACTCCCTCTCTCAGTCACACTCACGTGCACACATACACTGACTATTTGTCACAAGATACATTTGGCTGTTGTTCACTCCATTTAGTTGCTCATTGAGCTGCTTAGGGGAAATATAATTGGTTGCAAAATGAGTTAGCATATACACCGCAGAGGTGCACAAGTGAATGCGCGCGCACATATACAGAGGCGCAAAAAGACAATTAAACACATAATTCATATATGCATATGTCCATGAGACAATCACACACAATAATATGTCCTGAGACAACGAATATCAGTCTTTTTAATAAAACCAAGGCATTTAATATTCTTTGATCAAGTACTGTGGAGTTTTTTAATTTGTGCCCACTCTGTTTTTATGTTTTCATTCTTTTCATTTCTTTTACTGTCTGTCTGCTGTCGCCTATATGCAAACACTTCTATTAACTCTCCCCCTTTATTATATCCTTATCTTTTCTCATTGTTGAAGGAATTTTTTCTCACAAAAGAATGTTTCTATAATCATTGAATCCACTGTAAAGTCTTTCAGTCTAGATATTTTAACTTAGTAAAGTCTAAACTCAAAATATTTTCCCTCTTTTCTCTGTCTCTCTCCCTCTTACACATTTGCACACTATTAAATAACAAGCTTGGAGTTACTGCCCACTGAAACCAATTCACAGGCGGGGAACCCTGGTCAAAGAATGTGCTGACAGGCGAGCATATTCACAAGGGACTGGTGGGAGGAGAGATTATTAAGGCCAAAGATTAATTGACGGCAATAAAAGATTCTTGTTCACAGCAAAGTTCATTAAAACTAAAGTTCTTTTTTTCTTCTTTTTCATAAAGCAGGGCTGAGAGATAGTAGAAGAGGGCATGAGAGAAAGCAACCAAAAGAGCCATGACCTTGTTATTTTGTGTGTGTCATGTTTTTCTGTCTGAGCAAGCAGCCTTGTAATTGTTCAAACTGTACCAACTTACATTTACATCTATACCCATTGTTGAATGTGTTTGTGGGTGTATTACAGCTGAATTAATGAAGCAAGGTACTGTACACTTGTTGTTCTTCATTAAGCAGGACACGTTGAGTGTTTTTGTGAGCATGTTTTGTTTCACAAATGTGTGTCTCTCAAATCCATGGGTGGTATGTAGCAGCCATTTAACAAACAAACAGTAATTAGTTCCTGTAATGGTTATCCATTACATTTCTCAGCGGCCAAACTCTTTGAGAGGCAACCGTAGCACTGTTGTGTTGTAATTAACAATAGCTTGTGTATTTCCCCAGAGGTGGCAATTTATGGGTGAGGGGTAGAGCAGGAGAGAAAGAAAGTGAGAGAAGGAAATCAAAAGAAAAACTTACAAGACAGACTGATGTGTGCTTTTACGTCATTTCTACCTCTGTGTGTTACCTTTTTTCCTTGGTGTAATAGCACAAATAAGCTGTTTAAGTTACTGTGAACTGAGTGAGCACTGCTGTTGAAACTACTCTCCACCCTCACTTTAGTTTTTCACATTTTTTTTCTCTATTTATATTCCATCCAGTACATGTTGCTGCCAACTCTCCTTGGTCCTTGGAGAGTTTAAAACAGTCGGTCACTGGGCATAATCAAGGCAATAACAAAGGCATCATTAACACCATGTCCACTCATGAGAATCCTGAGCCACAAGAACCAGTGTTGAAGGGATTAGATCAGGCCATTGGATGTGCAAATGTTTTCAGTGTTTTCAGTCTCACCCCTATGCCAAACAAGTTTTTATACATATATATATTTGTCTTTTGTGAATTTTATTGCATAGAGTGGATTTCTGTAAAGTAAATTTTGTCCTGAATGTTGAGGATAGGGACAGTTGAGCTTCCGGGGAGGTGTGAGGCTGCAGAAGGCTGAGAGCCCTGTGTCCCTGAGGTGTTTAAGTTTGAACTCTGACCTTCCTAAACAATCACTCATTACCCCAAAGCTGTTGCCATCATAGTTGCTACATTCACAACTACGTACATACAAATTTTTTATCAACACTTGGAAAAGAAAGTGAAGTAATTTGCAAGTATGGGTTCTGGTAATATTTCACAATCATGATTTATTACTAGTCCATGACCATGGACTGCTGTTGTGTAGAAGGATCCATCTACTGTTTGTTGTTGGTACTTGTAGCAGTGCTGCTGAAAACAGGGAATATATACATCTGTAGGTTTAGAATGAATGGATGGCTGGAAACAATGTGTATAATAACTTGTGTTACTGCTTGTCTCTCTCCAGGTCTCTACAGGACTTATCCAAGCAGACAGAATTGCCTTATGGCACTGTGTTGGACTCTGCAGTATATGATCAGGTGCGCTCCAAAGCTATGAACCCCTTTGAGAGAGATCCCATGTACTCCCAGATGTGGCGGATGATTAACCGCACTGGAGGAGGGGAAAATAATGTTGAAGAATCAAAAGAAGGCATTCGCAAGGTAAGTCTTTCCTTTTTAATTTTCACTTGCAAACAAATGACCCCTGACACATGAAAAATCACTGCTTAGTAGAGAAAATGTTGGAAGTCGTATGACTCCTGTGACAGGTTTTGAATACAGGGGATCAGGTGCGAGCATCAAAGCAGTTATTCATTATTCAGTGCAACACCTTCATATTCAGGCCGTTATTTGCCAACATATGACCTTGTTCTGTTGTGAAATCAACCATAAGCACAAAATGGCATTTACCTCTGAGCCTGTCACATGCATATATTGTCGGTCATCATGGGTTTAACAAGTTTGAAATCTGTCTGCTACTTAGTCTTTTTTTTTTACCATGTCTGCAGTATTTCATATCTTTTAAATAATGTTATAATGTTATAATAAGTTACACTTAACCAATCACATTAAACGTCAGGGATAAGGGGATCATATTTGAATTCTTACATGTCAGCATTTACTGTTTATTTCATTTAAAAATGTATAGTAGTGTGAGGCAGTGCCATTATGATAAGCAAGGCAGCAGTGCTTAACCCGTCAAAGCTGAAAATAGACTTCAACTAGAATTATACCCAAGTGGAAGGAATATCTTTCCTGACATCTCAGAAATATGTTCTGTCCCATAAATGATTTGATGTTGTCTGTTTGCATTCTTCTTGCACTTGACTGCTCTCCTGTGGCCACAGCAGGTTATTGTCTCCAGAATCTCAGCTGACTGACAGCCGATGTTTCTGTCTTTTTGTGGGTGTGATCATGTCCTGTGGCAAGGGCAGCGCTTGTCAAGGAGAGGCAGGGCCAGCATTTTGGGATGTTTGTGCATCCACATTGTGAATAATCTTGGGCTGTTTGCTTGGTGACCAGCTATAGCTAGCTGTGGCAAATTCGCTTATCAAGCTAACATTCACTAAATTTCCACTGAGCAGAAATCAGTCATGATGTTGCAAACGCTGTTGTTCACATGGACAGATATGTGTGGAAACTATGCAGAAGCCATTCGAAAATTACCTGAACAGTCTTTTCTTCCTGGGTCGTAGCAAGTAAACAAGCAAATTACAGTTTAATTTACCATCTCTGAAAGATCTGCAGTAAGTTTGGCAAATTTGATACAGTATATTTATATACAAGTAACGTAGCTCTCAGCTCAGTGCATAAGGCTAGGTGTGTAGTGAGTGCATGAGAGAGAGATTTGTTGAGGCTGGCAGAGAGTTTGATGTTAGCGTAATAGCTATAAACGTAGCAGTACAATGCATGTGCAGTTTAGACTATTTGTCAGTAAATAAATGCTGTAACTCCTCATGATCTAAGCTTAGTTTTGTCAACTCTGTGCCTGGAGCGAAACATAAAGCCTCCCCTGTGCTTTCCAACTACAGTCCAGACAAAGAGCCAGCAAAAGTTAGCAATATAAAAGGGCATAAAATGCAGGATTCTGCTTTGTTTGTCTGGAGTATTTAAAGATCACCATAGAAGTAAATTTAAGATATTTTTTGTTTGTACTGCTTCTACCACTACCATCAGACAAATTTCCACACTGTGGACAATAAAGATTATTATTATTATCAGTTCAAAGAAATAGTCCTAATGCTTCTTCAGCCAGGGTGAAGAAAGGAGAAGATGTCCAGATTACACCAAGATGCTGCAGAAAATGTCATATAGAATTTAAGATAGAAGAAAGGGATAGTATCTTGTGTGTGGGGGATGGTTGGTAAAACTCATAAAAGCAGGCCACTCCAAAAAAGAGACAGTAAACTTGAAAACTAAATGAGTTTTGTGCAAACAAATCATAAAAGTATAAAAACATAAAGTCCTGCTGCTTACAGGTCTATATTTATTTGTTTTTGTAAAATAACAATATACTTTTCTATAGTCATTGGCGACATTTGGTGCACCAAAATTAAAAATCACTGAAATTCATTCATATAAGATCACTTATCACACAATTACTATGATTTTCTGGTGTTATGTCATTTTCAAGTGGAAACCTCCAGGGCTGAAAGATGAGGCCAACACGACAGAGCCAAAAACTGTAGTTCTTTCAATAGCTGCTTGAGGCTGCCTCCAAGAGTGGGTTAATCCCCATAGACTTCCATGTAAAAATGCCCAAATTCTGGGCCAAAATAAACATGTTTACAGCCTTGTACAAAAAAAAACGGTTTTGGTCCTTATAGCTAATTTCCTCCTGAATGATGACTCTGCCCAGGCCTCCCGTTTATTTAACTTAACAGGAGGTAAAGCAGGTCATCCACTAAATCACAAGGACGGTGATTTCAACAAGTTTGCGTGTCCAGTTGTCCTTGGTTAAGCTACTCAACCCCAAATTGATCAGTATATGAGTATATATTTGAGTGACAGCAAGTTTATGTGTAGTATTAAGCAATGTGTGATGTGTATGTGAATGGGTGAATATGGCTGTCATTGTAGTTCCAACTTCTGCTGAATTGAAGGTGTACTTTGAGTGGCATATGGGTGAGTGTATGATTTTCACAAACCAGGATGAACGGAAGTCTTGGCGGCACACACACGCCCAGCTCTTTGTCCAACTTTGCATTAGCCAGGAATTAGACAGAGGCGGGCTCTGCCAAAATTGCAACAACACAGCTTGAAATCTGCTCTTCCCAAACTTTTGGGTGAGATCACAGATCCATATTTATTTCCAGTCTATAGTCACTACCAGCCAGACATTTGCATATGACTGTAAACTCTCCCCCCTAATTCATACATTGAATTAAATAATGAGATGGTATATAGTATCCTCATTGTACACAGTTCAACCTCCTTCCTGATTTGAGATACAGCTCATGATACAGCGTCTTCGGTGTTGATGGAAGATAAATCTATCTAAACGATGTTAATGATACACAGATAACATACACATGGTTAAAGACTTAATTCCCCTGGTGATTACCCAGCATCATAAATACCTGACTGCTGCATCTCATTTGCACGCATCCCACTTTCTGTTTGCATCGCCCCTCTCTTTTCCAGTGAGGCCCTGACTTTATCCCTCATCCCTTCAGAATATATTACACTTGAACTGTAGCCAGCAGTGGAAGCATTGGAAGTGTAAGGAGGAATGATTAGAGTGGCGGGTGGTGTTTTTAAAATGATGAGTTAAATGCAGTACATGACAGTATATAAGCATACCACTATTAACACTTACTCACACACATTGCTTGTTGGCATAGGTGTTTATTGGGCATGTGCAAGAATCATGAATAGATCAGCTTTTATTGCTAAACAGAGCTATACAGTATATTTATCCTCTTCCTCACCAGCAGCTGGGTGACAAAACACATAAAGCCCCTGACTGGATTGAACTGGCATGCATATGTCCTTGTTTTTTAATAGTAGGCTATATAGAGGTATTAAGAAGTCTCAATATTGTGAAATGAAATATTGTGTCTTGTATGTCTTGTGTCTTATATTCACATCTTTAACGTGAATGTCACAGACAAAATTCCCCAAATTCTCCTTGAAAGTTGTACAACTGTCCATTTTTAAGTGGTTCTATAATATAAAGACATTAATGCTGCAAGCCTGCTCAGTTTTTGTACTTGTTTCTATGTGAGCATGGAGTAAAGTCATTATCACAGAGTAGCATACAAAAGAGGAATAATGCTCTCATGATGCCATTTGTTGACATTGCTGGATAGAATGTGTCATCATGCATCTGTGGATATGCGGTGCACGGAGAGCATGAAAATAACAAGTCACGATTGTCTGACTAACTGCGGGGCTCACCAGCAAAACCAACACAAACAAAGTCAAACTTTATGCTGTTTTCTACTGATGAACTTTAGGGATCGTGGGAAAACTCTGCTCAGTCTAGGTCAACTCAGTTCAATTCAGTGTGTACATCAATGCTAAAGAGAGTACAAAGAGGAGTTAAAAAGTGACTGTAGTGTCACCTATACCCCCCCCTCCCCTCCAACGTGTGATGTGGAGCTGACCAGTTTGCATGGTCACAGTGTGAACACAGCAAGAGACACTGACAGGCATCATGCTGTTGTTGTAGACTGGGTTGTTGCAACTTCAGGTGCAGGATAGGTCCCATTTTCAAGCAACCAAGTAAGCCGAGCACAATGATATATAGTAATGTGCGTGTTTATAACAGAGAGGATATGAAGCATCCTGCGGCTACAGTGTATTAAATGTCCTGTAGTTACTGATACGCACTCTGTGGAGCAATGCGTAAGTGTTAAGGGTGGATGGTTCCTTAATAGCAGCTGACTGAACGCTCTGTGATGAGTAAGTCATACGACAAAGGCTTTTAGAGTGTAAGCAGGCAGGACTGACAGGAGATGCGATCAGACAAAGGCTTGGTCATGAGCAGGATTGAGAGAGGATCTGTTTTTCATGGTTAAATTCTACATGACAGAGGTGATACCTCTGGAGTGGCAGCAAGCACTGCACAGCAGCAATGAGAGAGAGTTAAAGAAGGTGAAAGCCCTTTTCCTTTGACTATCTGTCTGTCTTTTTTCTTTTTCTTCCGTTCTTTACTCTTTGCTATTTATTATATATTTTACGCTGCCTTTCTGCTTTTTCCTTTGTTTTTTTTTCTACACTTCACCCCCCTTCCTGCACCATCGAACATTTGCAAATATCTGTTGCTGTCTTTCTATTTTCTGACACTACTCCATACTTCCCTAACCTTACACCCTCTCTATATCTGCTTATTTGTATTTTATACTCTTTGTTTTTGCCATTCTGTGTCTCTGCCAGTCTCATATTCATCTGCCTTGTGTTAAAGGCTACAGGGTGCTCTCTAGTGGTTTACTAATGCCTGTCTCTCTGTTTAGGTGCATTGGCACAAGCTGATATTTTCTTTCTGCAGTGATACCATCAGTGGTGTTGTAGCCATGTTTGATTGTATTAAACCTCTAATGAAACAAAGATTATGTTATTTGACGATTCTATTTTAAGTACAGATTCACTAACTTCAGGTACTATCAAATACTGTCCCTCTCTGACTAAAATCAAGCTGCCTTTACTCAGATATAATTTTGTCTTGAAGCTTAGTACATTGAGAGGAGAGGCGTGAAAGGCACCAGTTCACAGTTGCTGCTGCTTACAGACACTGTATAAAGACTAAGTCTGAATTCTCTGTTAAACACTAATTGTGAGGATACTGAAACAATCACCTCAAAGATTCCTTTAAAGTTGGGACTGGAATCTGTTAACTCTCGACAAATATTGGGTAGTGAGTAAACGGTAGCTGGAATAGAAATTTAAAGCTGGAGGCTATTTGAAAGGACCTGTGAGTCAGTCTCAAACATCTTTTGTTCTCTGTCTCTGGCATTTGATTTATTCGGATGTGTTTGTCTTCTTCAATCCAGGCCCTTTGCTATTATTTGATTCCTGCAAGGTTAAGAACTTGATATATTTTTCCCTTCAGTGTCATGCTCTCTCTCTTCCTGTGTTCACTCTCCTTTTCCTGATGCAGCTTTCTCTCTTCCTCTGCCCCTCTTTCTCTCAGGCCTTTTTTCTTTCACAATAAACCTCTTACTCCTCTCTGTCACCGTTGTCTCCTGCACTATGGATTTTCTCCCTTTTCTGTTTCGATCCCCTGCAGCAGAACAATATTATATATCAGAATGGGTCAGTGTCTGAGTTGTCTTTCCTTCTTTCTTTCAATACACACAAACACACGTCTATATGTAGATGTGAAACACATGCAGACACAAACACATTTTCGCATGTCCACAACAAACATTTTTGATTCACAAACACACACCAAGTCAGGTAAGCTCTGCAGGGCTGAGACCTGTCACAGGGTAATATACACTTCTCTCCTGTTTCAGTCAGTGATCAAGGCACTCAATAAAATACCAATTGTTGCACCTCACACTTGATATCTCATTAACTTGGTGTCAGATATGATATCAAAGACCAGTGTGCTGTATGTATGTCACCGAAGCCATGGCTCTCGAAGCCATGGCTCTCTATTTAAGGCGATCCGTTTCTCAGCTGTAGTCTTCATTTTTTCTTAAACGGTCTCGAGGGGAAAAGCAGTCTCAGTTATTTGTGTGTATGTAATGTGAAGTCGACCTTTTAGCAGAGCCGCTGAAACCAGCAGTAGGCCGTAACATATTCAGGAATGATAAATATCTCTCACTGCATCCCAGTGTAGTATATGTATGTGTACATGTCTGCATACACTCACAATCTTGAGCTGAAACACACAAACTACTAAAAACCTTCACATTTGCATACTCGCATAAAGCATTTCCCACCATGCACGCACACACACACAAACACACCTGATTCAGTGTCCCTCTGTGAATATATGACAGCTCCTCTTTGTCAGGCCTCAAGTGTCTCTGATGACTGCTGAGTGATTTTAAAGTTGAGTGGATTGCCAGTTTGAGTGATTTTTGTCTGTACGCACTATGGGAAGGTTCCACTTTAGAAAATGTGTCTTTTCCCACATGTCCTTGTGCACTATATGTTCATTAAGTCCCATACTGAAGGCTGCTTCTTGAGCTGAAAAAATACAGAGAAATCTTTACTGCATCTTCAAGTGTAATCAAGGCTAAAAGTAAGGAAAGCATTTCAATAGCCCTGGTCCTCAACAAAGATATGTAACACTGGGTAGATATGGTGGCAGTGAATTCACTATCATGCCAAGCCAAGCCACTCAAGGATGAGGAAAAGGAGGAGAAAAAGATGGCAGGTTGGTGTGTTGGAAACTGTGAAGCCAAATGCCTTATACATATGTGGATTATACCATATGGAGGACCTTGGCAAAACTACTTTGGCATTTCTGCTGCAAACCCCAAGAAAATGTCCATTTCTTGCATTTGAATTTTAAATTTGTTTTGCCCGGATGAGCGGAAGAAGATGGATGGATGGATGGATGGAATTTGTTTTGCTTTATTACCGTGCTAAGATGGATCTGACCCATTCAGCTCATAAGGTCACACCAATCAACAGAAGCACTGAGGGTTCATTCATCCTGTTTTATCACTTATATTCAATTTGAATATCCTTTAGGCATGTGCCTGTGCTACTGTCCAAAATGTCAAGATGTTTTCATCTCACAACACTTATGTCACTTCAATTACATTTTTTCAGCCCCTGTTGACGATGTTTTGCTGATAATACTCCTCACACAGTCATGTTTTACATGTTATATAAGATCACTGATGATGGCAGATTTCCTCGCTTGTCCCGCCTGTCTCTAACTCCACTCTGTGACGAGCCCAATTCCCATTACTCAATGTCGTCATACCACCATCTGTCCATTTCACATAACGACTCCTGAAATTATGATAAAACCATCATTTCTTTACCACTGCCAAACACCTGTAGACTGCAGCTAAGAAGTTGTAAAATTTAAGCCTATAGGCTTTCACCAATTTCTCATAATGACTTCAGTGGTGATTTTTAAGATTATGCTGATTCCTTTGCTAGATGGAGTTGATGGTAAATCAGCCAAGACCTGTTTTGGTCCTTCAACCCTGGGTGAAGCCATCATGACACTCTGGAGGACAATTGACATCAAGCAGTGGAGAGATGAAGGGAGGGGAAGATGATATGGAATGTGAATGGGTGCTTGGGGAATAGAAAGGGAGACATTGAGAGATTTAGAAAGGTGAAAAGAGAGTGATCAGAGAGGAGAAAGGGACTAAAAGATAATTAAAAATGGCGTTAGTGACGGTAGATGGGTGAGAAAGGACAAGAAAGAAAAGAAAGAAAAGGGAAGGGTGGAGGGATGGATGGAGAAACATAAAGAATTGCCAGGCAGGGAGTGGAAATGCTTGAAAGCAAGATGGAGGAATGAGAGGGGACTGAGTGAAATGAGAAGAGGGACAGAGGGTAAAAGTGGATTTTAATTTTTTTTAAAAATGAAGAACACAGAAATTCTTCCTATTGCTTTGATGGAGTCGTAGGTACATTAATCAGTGGAGCCAAAAACTGTTGAAAAAAGAAAAACATCCAGAGGATGTAAAAACACAGACAGAAACCACATTTGTCTGACTGCAAATTAGACCTTTCCCTCAGTAACAATGATGCGTTAAGTGGCTTGGTCAGATTTGTCTTCACTGTAGAACTTGATTATCTGAACTTTATATTATTATATTAAGATAAAAGGCAGAATGAGAGAGAAACATTGGTTGTGTGGGTGGATGGACAGACAGACGGAGAAGGAAAATGATGAATGCAGGAAACTGTGAGAGTGATGACGGAGGGCAGGCAAGAAGAGCAAGGAGAAGTGGGAAGAGAAATTGGGAAGGTTGGTGAAAATGATGATGGTAGTGTGTGGAGAGAGAAAGAAATGGATGGAGAGGTGGTGAGTAAACACAACAGAGAAAGAGTAGGCATTGGTAACTGCACAAGAAGACTGATGGTGAGCGACCCTGTCTTTTATAGCTTCTATCTTTCTTCCTCTTCCTTCATTTGTCTGTCCTCCCTCCTCCATCTTTCTCCTCCCTCCAGCTGTCGTCTAACCACTGTCCTCATTCCCAAATGGAAGAAAATTAAATCAAATCAAACAACATGCAGGTAAAATCACGTAAATGTATCAGTGACGGTTTCAACACTGCACTGTCATCTCCGTGCTTTCCCCTGTTTCTTCCTAAGCCAGTAAAGCAATGTGAGGCCAGCTGGATGAGGAAACATGATGTCTAAACAGAGCATATCAATGAACCTCACCCCAGATGCTTCACTGTGTGTGTGTGTTTGTGTGTGTTTGTGTTTGTGTGTGTCTTTGTGTAGGTGTGCATTAGTGTGTCCTCAACTTAGAAAGGCCTCTCTAACACCTGTTTACTCTCTGAAATCACAGCCAACATGAAATCTGTAGGCAGTGGTGATCTCTGTGTGTGTTTGTTTGTGCGTGTTTGTGTCAGTGTCGGTGTCACAGTTCTTTAAGGACCTCCTGCCAACCAGCCATTGGTCAGGGAGTTACCAAGGTTACCGTGCAGGGTGGCCCAGCTCTGTTTGGGTGACAGATCTCTGTGTTTGTGAGTCCTCTCTCTGTTTGAGAGAGCAGGGTGGACTCTCCATGCTTTCAGGTCTGAAGGTTGCCTACAGCTGTGTGACTTGTATCTCTTACAACATGCCCACTAACGTGCAATATCCTTCCTGTGCTTCCTCTTGTATTCCTTTTAATTTCCTCCCTTCGTTCCTTTCTTTCTCACGCGTGCTTGGCTTCTTTTCCTGCTGATGTTGTTTGTGCTTTTCGAGTCAACAGTGGCACTTGCGGTATTTGGTTTCTGAGCCAGTGCAATGATATGGTGCAATTACAGAATGGTGGGGGTAAGACCCGTTTCATTAGATTTTTAAAAATTAATGTCATATTTAAGTGTCTGTCATGTATTTTATTGGATTTGAATGAAATCTCTGCAGAGGCATAAGCTGGCTTGATATACATCTGTCACTGTATCTGGGTATGACTGGTGCAATATCCTCTGTAATAACCCAGCCTCTGCTAAGACCAGAAAATGCCTTTTTGGCTGCTGGGCTCTCTCATTTTCTATTTTCTAGTAGTGCAAATCACCCTGACAGGAGAGAGAGAAAGCTCTTTGCCTGCAGAGTCTGATAGCTCATTAGGATTCAACTCAACAAGCCCAAACAGCAAACATATTTTCCTGCTGTTACAATTCTCTGCCTGTGTGATGACAGTGTTTCTGTGTTGTGACTCAGATTCAGGAAAAGCAGATAAAAAGGGGTATACAGGGGAAAGGAAATGGGGAGAATTTACCCTCCATATTAAAGAAAGGGGATGGTACAGATTGTGAGACACATCTGGAATAAGGGAATGATAGGTGCCTGCGAAAAGAAATGGAAACACAGAGAAAGATAGATTGAAACCACTCGTGCCAGCTATGGTGATTGATTAGAAGCTCGCAAGTTTTATCTGTTTCTCTTTCTTCTACCTGTCAAGACCAAATCCCGCTGACACCAATACGATTTTTTTTTAACTCTTGATTCTGCTCCTACTTCCTTTTTCTTTCTTAATCCCTTCGCCCTCACTTTCTGCCTCTCTATATCTGTCTCTGTCTCACTCTCTTTCACACCATGCTGTACCTCTTGCATCTATAATAATTACAGTAGCGAAGACAAGGGAACTAGTGAAACTTAACTAATAAGCACAGCAACTACTTTGTTGCTTTTTTGCATGTATAGGGGTTTATTATTTGCGTGTGATTGCGTGCATGTTTTTATTTGACAGCGTCTGTGCCCCATGAATTCTCGGTAAGGCATTTTCTTATCATGAGCCTGTAGTCTCACAGAGATATACTAAGATTGCGGGATGGAATACATTCCTGCTGGGACACACTGCTATTGTTGTACTTGCTCCAAAGATCGATTATAGAAACAGGTTTGTAGCTAAGACAAGAGAAAGAAAACAAGACGCGAGGAACAGGAGCAAGTATACACAGCGGCAATGAAATTTTACCACAGAAGTTCAAAGACACTTGAGATATATTCAGAATAGAAATTTGCAATTCTGTTGAAACTCATATTATTTTTATCCATTCTCAGTAACATAATCCGCTAGACTGCAAGTGTTGAAAAAGCAGACTGGCCCGTGACCAAACTCCTAAGCCCTATCAAAATAAAGCATACTTTGTTGACCTACAGCAGTGTTTCAAACTTTTTCAGACAAAGGACGACTTAACCCATAAAGAAGCACTCACAGACCACCTAACTCTAAATAGCCCCCAAAACAATATGCCATCTTCAACAGTTCACAAATTACAACCTAAAATGACAGCTCTGCCAGTATCATAGTCCCTGGTTTTACATACTAGTTGATTAAGAGTGTTTACACACACAGGCAGTGTTTAGGTCGGCCCAGTTGGACTTTGTGTGCGTTTGGGTGTGTCGATGTGGACACAACAGTCGCACTCGGGTGCGCACCAAAACCGAGGCCGCCCTATTGGGGTGGTCTCGGTTCGGTTACAGTCAAACTCTGCTGTGGTCCGTTTGTTATGTGAACGCAGCCGGACCCCCATCCGCTCCAATTTGTTTACTTTTCAAGAAAATTAAAGAGTTAAAACATTAAAATGATGAATATAAATGTGATTATTCAGAGAACTATTTCCTGTATCCACCTTTAAACAGTGTTCACAAACTATATACTGTACATATACATACATTCATGACGATAACAAAAATAGTTTTCAGAACCTCCTGATAAATTCATTTTCCTGGCAACAAAGTTTAGTTACACTGGCATACAGAGAATATCCACTAAATCACAAGAGACTGAAAGAGTCCCACACTACATCAAACTGGAGACTTTTTCTTAAATCAGTTTATATGTTGCCCTCAACATCAGTGTGCATATATAATTTGCAGCAATCCCTGCAGCAAACTGTCTCACAATTTAATTCTCCCTTTGCTTGGTTAGGGAAAAACTTCAGAGGACAAAAGGAACACCTCATCCATTCCAATGTATTTCGTACTCTGAACTTGATATAGTACTGAACAAAACAGGAGAACAATGAATACTGAATTTCATTTTCTTCTTTTCCATATTTAACTTTTGATCAATGTGAACTTTGGGTGGAGTCTGGCTATCATTTTTTATCATTGTACATTCTTGACTCTGATTACTCATGACATTTCTTCTAAACCTATCCAATAATGAGCCTCATGGCCTCAGTAATATAACTCATGTCCCTCATGGGACAGCTCACATCAACAAGCCTTTTAAAGGCCCATAGATGGTCCCATATGGCAAGAAAACAGTGAGACACACAGTACGATACTTTGTTTTGAAAAGATAAGCAGACAGTAAACTTTAAAACAATCAGCAATCTGCAACATGGAGACAGATACACAATTTTGTTGTGATTTTCTAAGATAGACAACATAAATTATCCATGTAATTACAATGTTTCTTTTCTAAGCAATCACTCTAGAGTTCTTTTCTGATCTAATACTTTAGTCCATCATACAGAGATACGCATCATTAATACACTTACAGACCTGTAGGAAATTAAAATGCATTCAGAGTTTGGCTGGCACAAACAAAGAGAGTACCAAAGCAATTAGGCCAATAGAGAGCACAGAGAGCAAAGTTGCTAAAGTTAGACAACAGTATTAATCAAAGGGCCAAATGGCTCGGCTTAAATAAAGAGAAAAAGCAACTTTTCATGCACATTCTTCATCTGCCTGGCTGGCGTCATGTCTAGCCAGCTTTGTGGCCTAAAGCTAACCATTAGATAACATCTTCATTCCCAAGATAAAAAAAGTGCAACAACAACAACAACAACAAAAAAAGAGAGCATGATTTAAATGGGTTTGATGGTGGAATATCTGGTTACAAGTGACCCCTCTTTCTGATCCACACTTCACCCACAGCCTAATGGGAGGCCTTTCTGTCTCTGCCTTCCCTCTTTTCTCTCCTCTCTCATAACTCCTGCTCTCTTTCTCTCAATCTTTTTGTCTTCAGACTGACCTCTTTTCTTTCTGTTCCTGTTGCATGCTAATTTTTTTTTAGTCTTTTTTTGACCCTTTATTCTGTTATTCTTTGTTTTTGCCATCTCCCTCTTTCTCACTCCTTGCCGTCGTTGATTCTATTTTCTGCCCCTTTACTCTTGGGCTTATGGACAATATCAAGGTGTTTTCACATACATGCTCCCCTTACTCCCTCTACCTCATCTTCCTCCATCTTTCCCTCTCTTTCTGCACTGTTCTCTTATTTTCATACAGCATGCTGGGGAGCCATCCCATGCGTCTTTATCTCTGTCTGTTGGAGAGGAGGTGGCCCAGTGCCAGCAACTAATGGACTTTTGGAAAACACAGACTGCCATGCATCACAAGTCTGGAGAACTGGGGAGACAGTGAGGAAGGATTTGGAGTGAAGGGAGAGTGGTTTTGGAGAGAGACATAGGAAAATGTACCAGGGAAATAGTGGTAGTGGAGGAAAAATTAAAGTCAGAGGTTCCTCTAAAGCAACACAGAGAAAAAAAAATGGGAGAGCCTCAGTGCCTGAGGAAGCTATAATCAATGATGAGAGATCTAAAACCCTCATTTAAAGATGTAACACTGTACAAAACTTCCCATGATTTACCCATGCAACTTCATCAGTCAGCCTCAAAGCAACCTGAGAGGACACTCATACATTTCCAGTGTCCCTGTTAGCGGCTGAAAAACCAAAAATGAATGAAGAATGGTCAATTGGATCATCTCAAATAAGTGACCAAGGTGTGGAAAAGGAAAAATCCCACAAGACACATAAAAAATGAAATTGGGCAGATTAAGTACCAAAAATTTGTGTGTTTATTGTCTGATTTGCAGAAGAGACAATACATGAAATCACATCACTTTAGAAATCAGACACATGCACCAGTGTGGTCGCAATGGAAGAGAAGAACTGTAACTGTACTCATAAATGGGTATATGATTTACTATGTGCTTAACATAGAAACGTCAGGTTCATTAGAGGCAAGATTAATCCTGCTCCCTCTTGTCTGTGTGACTAAAAAGTTAGCATCAAAATAACCAACCCCATAATCATCATCATCATCATCATCATCATCATCATCATCATCATCATCTCTAAAACTATATCTAGCACCAATACTCCCTCCCAAAAAAATTTAAAAGGAGCTTATCAGAAGATCAGTGAGGGATCCACTGGGGTTTAATCAAATTGGTGAAAATATTCATTGAAACTCACAAAGAAATGAATGATTTGAAGTTAATTTGCCCTAAAAAAACAAATGTATGTCTAGAGAGTCTAAATGGAGCAGCTTCTCTGTTGAGTGAGATTGTTGAGCTGAAGCATTGTTCAAACTGTACCACAGATTTCTTAAAAACCTGCCAGACTAAAGACTCTGAAGAGAACAGAGAAACCTGGTTTTTGTTTTTGTGGCTTTCATGGTCAATGTATTTGCACTTCAAATAGGTGTTTTTCCTATTTCATCTTGACTTATCTCATCAAACTGTGTCAAACTGTAAAGGCTTTTTTGGTGAATTCTCTCAATCCAATACTACACGGCAGAACAGTTTTCAATAAAGAAAGAAGTAACAAGCAGGTTTTTGTTTCTTGTTTTTTGGAAATGCACCTCCAGAGTAAGAGGAGGAAGGAAGATTGTCAGTTGTAGCTTAAGGCTTAGCATGTGGAATGGCCTTTGATGTCCAGGTCACATCTCAACTGGAGTTTGTATGTGAGTGCAGGTGGATGTACACACACAGTTACACATATGTGCACTGTTTCTTCATCTATAAGGCGTCATGACCTCTGCATGGGAGGGAAGGCTGAGTTCCAGTGAGACACACACACACACAGGGCTTTGCCCAGTAGCAGAGATTATTTCCGAACAGCTCTCTCTCTCTCTCTCTGTCTGACTTCATGTGGTCAGGTGGTCATTGAAATGTATCTGTAATAATCCATTGCAGACCCTCGATCGCAAACTCACTCCCATGCTTTCTCAAAGCAGACCCCATCAAACTGCCAGGTGTGCGTCTGAGTCTACCTACAGCGATAGAGTGCAAAGGCTGTAGGAAAGGTAATTTGCATTGACAATGTTAACATTCAGCTCATGTCTGGGTTGAACTCGAGGGCAGGTCTCTGTAAACCGTACTCATAACCAAAAGAATTCTGGATAATCTAGTGTCTGATCTCTTCTCTCCATCTGACAGGTGTTTGTATTGACTGAGCAAGGCAAGACACACAAAGGATTTCCACTTTGCATCACTATTTACATGTGTGCGTATGCAAGAGTGACTGGAAACCTTTGTAGGTCATTGTTAACACCCCTACTCGGTCAGACGGGCCATGAATGGTGAATAAAGAACAGTCAGACAGCATTACAATAGCAGATGCTTTGGTCTTAGGACCAATGGGACTATATGATTTAGAAGATTCATTTTTAGCAAACACCATCTGTTCATTAACTTTGTGTGAGTGCGTCTGTAGAACCATTCATATTAACACAACTGTTGTGAAACACTGGCATAGTATGTCAGTCAACCTGAGAACTGGTGGTGATGTCAGATCTTCTGATTCAGGTTCACTGACATTCATGTACTTCCAAGAGTTTTTTTAGGTGCTAGGTGAAATATCTCCTGAAATGCAAATTATTCAGGTACAAATAGCAACTGTTGAGGAGAAAAAAGTCACTCCATTTAATTACCCCTGAGAGTAGATGGAGCTTCAGTGACTGATGGTGTGAGAGCACTCGTCTCGTGCACCTAAATCTGTTGCTGGAAAAGCATCTGAGTGTATCACTCATCATTTTCTCTCCTTGCCATCATAACTACTTCTTTCCCATGGTTCCAATTAAAAAACTCCTCCAAATCAGACTGCACATTTTCATATGCCATTTTTTTTTTTATACAAGTGATATAAGTTAAAGTTTCAATAGAAATTCAGTCTTGGTGCAGATGCAGAATCTGTCTGCAATACGTTTTTTTTCCAATCAGTTATGCTTGGGCGATGCAGATGGCCTTTGACACTGTACTTAGACTGTTTGGCACAAAATTCACCACTGAAACCAATGCTAATGAACTTAATTTAGGAGGGCTGGCAGCTTCTCAGTGGTGGGTCGAACACTGCAGTCTGCATTTAATCAGCCTTTTATATTCTCCTAACTGCTTTGACAGTAAGATGTTGAAAAGGCACAAGACATTCAAGTCTTGAAACTGTCTCTGCAGAGTGTCCATGTGGTGCAGTTACTGTGCTCCGCTCTGCATTTATCTTTTTTTGAACATAATGTCTGAGGTGCCATGGAGAGAGAAAAAAACATCCCAAAGGTCATTTGTGTTATTATTATACCCACTGGTACATTCTATTATTAGAGGAGCTCTAGTTGCTGTAGTAAATACGACGTGAGCAAGTTGGCACAGGAGACTGCTGTTACTTTCCAGCTTGAAACCAATTGGTTCATCATAATTCAATCAGTTTTCCATTACCAATCCACAACCTTTACTACATGTTACATGCTACATGTAACCGTGTCAGTGAATGTTGTCTAACCTTATGGTTGTACGCCTTTTAACCCAGACCATGTCCCTCTCCTAAACCTAATTAAACAAGGACCATACTGTATGCTAAACTATGTCTTTACTGTTACTGTACCATTTGACGATGAAGGTGTGGTACCCTGTCATCAGAAAATGTAGTGGCTCAAAGCAAAGTTGAAACCAACTTGTTTTCTTCATGACCCCTCTCTTAGATTTATAAGCTACCAAATGAGGTAGGGTGTCTGATCTCATTTGTCCCGACAGGGGTGTGAAGCTCAGTAATCCAGGATGTCCTTCAAGTCAGTCACTGGTCCTCCACGTTGAGGGGAGCAAGGTGGCAGATGCGGTTCACACATTTAGTGTGTCCACTGAGCATGATTGAGTGGATGGAAACAAAGGGCCAGACCCACTGGGATAGGACATGCTTCACTGACAGCAGAATAAGGGTTATACTTTTTTTTTTTTTAAACAGAGGCTTCATGGGAACAACGTGTTAACATCTTATCTAGATAGAGAAGCAATAATGTCCTTTAAATCCAATCATAAACTCTAAACTCATTCTGGCAGCAGTGACTTGCTCTTTGATAAATGAAGTGGATGAGATGGATGAACAGACAGACTTTGTGTACAAGGTGTTTTGTCTTCTTGACTTGAGGGATTATGTCATGTTTTCCTGGTGCCATGGCAAAAAGGAATCAGAAAAATACAGTATTGGGGATGGGTGAGGAAAGTGTATAGCACTGGAGCGGACACTAACCTACAGAGAGAAATTATAGTAGAAATGAAAAAAAAAAAACACACTTAGCAAAGTGGCACCACAGGGAGAGCTATCTGGACCACTTTTATATCTGCATTCCAAGCACATGTGTAGGTTGCACACACTTAAGGTGCTCTGTGTGTCTATGCAGAGATAGTGAACTCTTTCCTGACCTAGTGTTTGTGTTTCAGAAGCCACTTTTTACAGTAATAATGCAGCGTTTTCCAGCTGTTAGAGAGCGTATTGAAATGTTTATGACTTGTAGATGAAGCTGTACAGAGACCGCCAAGTTCAACTTCCTATTCGCTGTCGCTATCTCATGTGCGAGTCTCAAAATGCTTTGGGTTTTTTTTTCTTTCACATTTAACTTGCTCTCACGTCTCTCTCACTCCGTCACTGTCGGTGCTTGTAATGGACGTATTTCCCTCTTCTTTCTTTGTCTCTACTTCAATCTGCTTGTGTCCTGTGGATTTCCTCCACTTGGCTGCCTACTGTGCAGATGTGACAGCATTGATTCTTTTGTTTTCTGTTTGTTTTTTTTATAAGGAGATCAAAGAAAGAGAAAATGAAATGCTAAATAAAACACAAGTCATATTGTATGAGTGTATTAACTTTGGTATTTCAAATCTGCAGGTCTTCTTATGTTCACCTTGTTCTGTATGTTTTTTTGTTTTTTTTCACTTACAGAATCAGAAAAAATATTTTTTCTTTGTGGACTAATATAGGTGACAGACCACCAGCTCCTTCTTAGGTAGAGAGAGTTTCACAAAGACGTATCTTATACTTTCACTGCTTGTTTGGCTCTCTGTCTTAGCAACTTTAATTCCAGACAATATGAAAGTATCAGAAAATTAACACCAGCAATGACACAAATTGTTGTACATTTATACCCATATATACATCAGTAATTCAGCAAGACAAACTTTGCATTGCTTTGACTTTGAAGTGCATTGCTTAATTAATAGAGTCATATTGTATATAGCCTGCCAACAGTTTACTGATACACTGTGTATGGGCATTTCTGGAAACAGCCAAAACAGTATTTTGAAATAGTTTTTGTTGTTTGTCATCGTCTTTTTTCTGCTGCATAATATAGGAATCTGTGCCAAATTGCTGTTGCCCCCGTAGCCAACTTTGATTTGCATCTCTGTCTCCTAGATATTATAGTTCTATACAACTAAATTACAACAGCAAATATGTTTTGTAGAAAAAGTTATCACTGGACGGATTGTGTCAGAGGTACTTGGGGTTTAGGATGAATCAGGTACTGCATCTATTTACACCAAGAGTTGTGTTTGGGGTGGATGGCAGGCATACAAAGTGCAAGACTGGATTTTGAATACAGTGCTGTGTTTTTAGGTTTAGGCAGCAAAATCACTTTTGTTCAGGTTTGGAAAAAATCGTGCTTTTGGTTCTGTGTTGACATGGTGTGTTTTTTCTGCTTCAGATTTTCTCCTCTGAACAACAAACACTGGTTGTACATCACACGGCTACAGGACTCTAACCCAGCTGTGATTTACTCTAGAACCTACCGTGTAATTAGTTGTAGTGATGTGTTTGTACCCTCTCAACCACACGAGGAGTAAATTATTGTCCATCTTCACTGAAATGTGTTATGAGCCTGGGTTACAGCAATAGTGTGCATCAGATAAGCTGCTTCATGCAGAATAGATTTAGCTAAAATATTATTGTCCTGTGCGAGCATTTCTCTTTCAGTTCTGAATCAAACCACACAATAGCGGGGCGGCGTGTGACACAGTGGGTTGAGCAGGCGCCCCATATGCAGAGGCTACAGTCCTCGCTGCAGTCGGCCCTGGCTTGAATCCAGCTTCGGGCAGCCGCTTACTGCATGTCATTCCCCCCTCTCTCTGCCTCCCCATTCCCTGTCTCTCTCAACTATATTATCAAATAAAGGCAAAAAATGCCCCAAAATATACTTAAAAAACACACACACAGACACACACAAAAGGGCTGAGCAATATAGTCTTAAAAAAAAAGTTTAACTTCATTTTGTTTTGATTTTCCTTTCTGGGAGTGCAATCAGAAACAACAAGCCAAAAAGAAGAGATGGCAGGCCGTGTCTGCTATTGTAAACAACAGTGAAAATGTAACTTTTCAGTAAGCTTTCTCTAGTTTCAAAAAGACAGTGACACATTGCAATGCACAATTCGTTGAGTTGTCCACGTGAAAGACGGTCAGACAACAAACTTAAGTCACCTGTAAGGACGGCTCACCTGCAGCTCACACAGAAGAGCTCACACAGAGGAGTGCTCTGCTGTTCCTCTCCCTTTAGCCCGGTGTTTGGCTGCACTTTGTATGTCAAAAAAGAATTTAACCTCGGAAGAACTAACTGCCATCTAAGCACCAATTAGCTTTGCCGGAGTACTATGTATATGGCACTGCACAACCGTAGCAGTGTGTGTGTACTGTACGTGTTTTATAACATCGGCAAGAAAAAAAACATTGTTTACCGTCCTCATAAAAAACTAACACTTAAAACTAATTCCAGATTAATGGTGCTTTTTTTTTAAAGACTGGCAAACTAAATCTTGCAGTGCAATTAAAATTTGCTAATAAGAGTAAAAGCCAAGGTTTTAAAACAGGGAAAAGGGCAGCTACATTAGTTTGTTATCAAATTAGAACGTGCTTCTTTAAATTCATAGTCTGTAAAGGCTTGCAAATCCCAAATAAAACTGTGACCCCCCAATAATGTTCTTGGGTTGCACTTATAAAGTATGTAAGTAGTAAGTACAGGCCATGGTGTTGATACATCGTTAAATACAGGTCATGGGATTTTACCAGTTATGTAGCTATAAAATGTGATCAATTATCATTGTTTCTAAAATATTTTGGAATATTTTCTTTTAAATCTGAAAAACTCGGTATGATTAAACTTCAGGTCAGGTGGTCCCATATTTGGTGCTGTGTTGCTGGGCAACGGGGTTAAAGTGGGGTAGATACTCCCAGTATGCCAGTCACACATAGACATCATCTGTTTGTGAAAGAGAAAGGGATTAAGAAAACAAGCGAACTCGTGAAAAAAAGGGGAATGATTCATACTTTTCAGAAGCAAGCACATGTAACACAAGACTTCATTATGAAAGAGTTGAACAAAGGAAAGATGAAAAGGAAACAGAGAGAAATAATACATTTTCTGCCAAATTCTATTAAGGGTGGCATCTTAGTTTTGGCTCACTGATCGGTCTCGGATGATCTGTCTTTCCAACATCTGTCTCCAATTACTCCTCTCTTCCGCTATCACATCTCTCATCGGCTTAACGGGGTCTGAGCAAAGATTTGCATACACCGTGGCAATAGGCGATTAATTTCTCCCTTTTTTTTCTTTCTACAAAGAAACAAAGAGGACTAATGACAGCTGAGGGTAATTAAACAACAGAGAAAACAAAGAGAGGAGAGGGGTGTGAAGAAGTTGTCATATTATGTCTCGGGGGGATAGAGGCGACTGTTGCCACTAGAGCAAGCAGTCGGACGGAACGCCTCATGAGAGATTGATGCCACCTGTGTGCCAAGCTTTTCATCATCTGAGATTTGGCCATGAGCGTTTTTATGTATTTTTGTCCCTTGAAGAGCAAAATGATTGCTCACTGATCATGAGACAGTGACAAGTAAAGCAGTTTTGAAGGTGGCTTGGGAGTGGATAGTGCTGTAAAAGTGAGCAAAACCATGATTCCATTCAAAAAATATTATTCATGTGCCTTTTAGGGCTTTTAGTAGTTTATATCCAAGATCAAAAGTGCATCCTCTTGTGTGCAAAACATTTGAAAATATCATTATACAGTAACAAAACGTTAGTGTAAAGTGATGATTACATATTGTACTTTATTCTCTTTATAGTATTGGATGTAGAAAACCTTCAGTTATTCATTTTATATGATTGTTATTGTTATTAAAACATGTGTATAAATGTGCGTGTATATATATATATATATACTCACCCTCCACTCATGCATTTCAGAAGAAACTGTCCTGAAACAACCTTCCTCCCGGATATATTGATGCAGCATGATGCATGGAAGGGGAGGTGCCGCCTCTCTCGTCTGTGCAGTGATTGATTTGCTTGCACCTAATCTTATCTTTATTCAGATCTTCACATATCTGCAGGAAACCAGCTAGTGCAGACTGGGGGGAATATTGGGCTGGGGAGCAGCCTCTCATTGTAATGCTCTCTGATTTGTCAAATGAGGCCCAAACAAAGGCAGCACAGTGCGTATGGGATGCAAGCAAGAAAGACAGGCAGGGAACAAGCCAAGACAGAAGAGTGAGCTGGCCTAAGGAGAGACAAAACCCTTTGTTGCTTTTTGTGTGTGTGTGTTAGGGCTGCACGATGTTTCGTTTGAACATCGTCATCGCGATGTGCGATAGTCACATCGCAAGACGTGCGATGTTTTCTCATTTTTTAGAATATGTCAACTTCTGTTTTGCTTTAGATAAGCATCTCTGAGCCGGCTCCCTGCTCTGCTCTGTTCTCGAGCTCGCTCTCTCGCGCTCTCTCTCACTCTGAGCAGTCATCCTCTCCCCCCTGTGCACATGCTGTCCCTCACACCATGCCGAAGAAGAGCGATAAACAAGCAGTGATGGGAATACCGCCGTTGGTAACAGCGCAATTTTTTCCAGTAACAAGTCATCCAAAAAGTTACTGTTTCCCCCGTTATAACGCCGTTACTGTTACTGACAATAAAACGCGTCCTTACTTGACTTCAGAAGTTCCGTCACAAAATAATACACCCATTTAAGTGTACCTTAAACAGCTACATATTCTTTCCATCAACTGGTCGGAAAAAAGCCATTTATGTGGAACTGACCAACTTGCTCAGTATTCCTCCACACAGGCAGGCCCCGCAATGCGCTGTATCACTCCGCCTCTTTCACACACCGCTGATCCAAACAGCTGATAGGCGGAGTGATACAGCACGTTGCAGAGCCTGCTTGTGCAGAGGAACACTGAGTGAGATGGTCAGTTCCAGCTAAGGGGGGGGGGGCATTTTTAAAATGGCAAAATGCATCGCAAAAACAAAAAACAAAAAAAAGCGCAATGTCAGTTTTTTCCAATAACGTGCAGCACTAGCTCCTATGTTAACATGTTCAACTTCAAAGCAGAAATAAACATGCTGGATCCAAAAAAAGAAAACAGCAGCTGACACAAATGAATAATTAATGAATATAAAATTTTGGATAAGGAATCCTGGCAACTGACAATATGTCAAGAGTCTTTGAAGACTCTTTCTAACACATCTAACTCTACACCAACTACACACAGACATTACAGACACAAGCAGTCTACAGTCATAACCAAGCTGCGAGCCGGCATCAACAGTATCACACACAAACAACACTTTTTACAACACAGTTACCAGAGCTCATGACATTCATAAGAGGAAATGAAAAAGAGCACAGCCCTGTCCCGGGCACTGGCGTGCGAGGCAGTGATTGTGTCGAGTAAATGTGATTACCTGGGAGTCACTCTCTGGAGGCAAACGCCACCGAGTTATTACATTGTTATTATTCCCAAACTAATATCATAGCCTGCCAATCATGTACAATGCATTTCTTAACCACATGCTGACAAGTTCAGTGGCACCACACACGTTGGCTGATGGAGAGAGAGAGAGAGAGAGAGAGAGAGAGAGGGATATTTAGATAGAAACACACACACACACGCAGGTCCCCACTCATTTACACACCGTGAGAAGTAATATAACACACACACAGAACTAATCTAAACACGTACAAACACACCCATCCAGCGAGGCTATAAAGCAGCACACATTTAAACACACTCTTCCTTGAAGGACCCTAGGGTGAGGGGAAATGTCCTCTTCATCTGAAGTGGAGAGGAAGCCCATTGGCCAAATTAGATTCTGCCGTTTCCTGACGGAGTTAAGCATCAATCTGCGGCGTTGCGCCGTGATTCGCCGTGACCTTGGCCTATCACAGCGCAGCGTCTTCGAGTGCTCAGAAAGGCTCTTAATCAGACCTAGAGGATACGGGGGGCTATGATGACATTACTCAGCCTTTATCTCTCTACACATGTCCCTGTTGCTGTGTGTCTGTCTCCCCATCTGCCGCCTCCTCTTCCCTTCAGTTCCTCTCAGTTGTAGAGGATGTGGCTTACTTAACATAATCCAACAGTTTGGATTCACAATGCTGACCAAACATTAGAGAGCGCGGCCCTTTTGCGTCCATGTGATCCGTTTTCACTTCCTCCTCTGTTCAACAGGTACATCAACAGGTCAGCGTCTGCATCACTGACTGCATCCAAGCATCCATTCTCATACTGCACACACACATGACCATCCCCTAAACAATGCACATAGTCATCCTCATTCCACACCTACTGCAGTCTGCTTGTAAATGATGAGATTACTTCAAGATGGAGATAAATGAGCCTTCATTACAGCCATGATAGCACCAGGCAGCAACAGAGAGAGGGGGAAGAGATGCTGTCCTCCATTCATTCCCTCATTTACCATGGCCAAGGGTTCTTAATGCATAAAGGACACAAAAGGACGAGGTACATGCTGCAGATATACAATAAATATGTGCATTTATATAGCCTGTACTTATACATACATGCACACGAGCACCACACAAGAGAAATATGTGCATTTATATTGCTCCTTCACACACCTACATACAGTGCCTCAAACCAAACCAAATCCATAGAGGCTATATAACAAACACCTAATGGAATTCTCTGTCAGGATCTATCAAGGAAAAGCTTTTACCTCCACATGGATAACACACTTACCCTCAGCTGGAAACATACACACACATTTGTGCACACAACTTTCTCAAACCCACAGCCGTGCTGCATGCCAAATGAATACAGTAAAAGCGTAGCGTTTTAGGTACATGTGGCCCATTTGATGATTGAAAGAGATTTGTAAAAATCAAAATATAAAAAGCCTGTCTCATTGTTGGCAGACAGTGTGAGAAGAATGTAATTGGATTTTTCCCCTCTTGGTTTAACAGATGATGTTTTGTTGTACTGAGGGTAGAAAGTCATGAGTATTGCGCAGCACCTATATACACATTCAGGCACACTTGTACACAGAGAATGCAGAACAACATTACAACTGCCAGTGCAATACAGAAGACCTTTGTTATTTTTAAACACAGTAATATTACCACTCATATCCGCTCAGTATCAGTGCCATTATTCACAGTCAGTGTTCTTCTGCTGTAGCAACACAGAGGCAAGACCAGAATTTTAACAAGCTACAAATAACCAGCAACTGAGTGAGAGTATGTGTGTGCGTGCGTGTGTGTGTGCGTGCGTGCGTGCGTGCGTGCGTGTATGTGTGTGTGCGCATCGGCTGCTGAGTCACGCAGGATCCAGAATGGATTAGCCTGAGTCAAACTTAAATCTCAGTGGGTCAATGTCTAGTTGTTGCCTCAGCGATGGGAAAGAGGAAACCAAAAGACAGAGACAGATGGATACAGACAGAGAGACCATCATGGCATGCAGATCAAATCTCTCTCTCTCTCTCTCTCTCTCTCTCTCTCTCTCTCTCACACACACACACACAGTGTATTTTT
>OMNW01014368.1:0-11034 GCA_900303245.1 Selene dorsalis
CCTGCCTGCTTCCTAAAACAGGTTGAGAGCTGTTTGATAGAGGGCACTAGCCCCCCCCCACCTCTCCCCACATCCTGCAACTTCAGTGAATAACACTTAACTACTTACAGTGTTTTAATGAACAATTAAAAGACAAATTATTATATAGTTAATGAGTAAAACTAACAATCTGCCATATGACTATGATCAGTCATGTGTTACTGGCCTGGGGTGCATTTCTTTGTCCACTAACTCTTGTTTTAATGTGTACATGTGCAGTTCACTGCTCAGTACAAGAGATAGGAGCTTGCTCACCGTTCATCTGAATGAACTGATACATACAAGGTTTTCCCTCAGCTCCAGGAACTCATGCGAAAACACACACACACACACACACACACACACACATTAAACTACAGTCGTAGTAGCTGTAAGTAAGTGCAATAAAACCTTCACAAGTAAAAGCCAAACTCAACCTGTTCAACCTGCAGAAACACGAACATATAGCCCAAAAGAAAAGGATTTCCATTTGCTCTGTGTGTCCACAGTCACAGCAGCTAGCTCAGCAGCTAACAGTTGACTATCACAGGCAGGCCAAACAAGGCTGTCTGTGTGTTGTGTAACTGTTTAGCTTAGTTTGCTACAAATCTAAAATATGTCAGACTCTTGTAAACAGCAGCTGACTGAGACAAACAGCAACAGTAGGTGCAGGCACAGGAGCGGGACACAGAAAGGAGGGGACCTGATACCGAACCATGTTCTTCATTCCCTCTAAAGTCTACTTAATAATCTCATGTCATGAATATGATCCCATCTGCCACTGGCTGTAGGTTTCATAGGTGACAGGGTCTCAGGCAGCAGGTTGAAGGGCTGGTGTAGCTCAGGACAGGGTGGGACCACAGCACCCTCTGCAGGAGATAAATCAGACTGCAAATAACGTGAGTGATGAACTGGATTTGAGAGAACCAGATTGACTCCCCAGTACCTCCACAGTTAGGTGGCCACTGCCTTCTGGCCACTCTGGACCAGGAGCCATTAAATGACCTGATGGCCCACAGTATAGGCCAGAGGTCACACACAGGCCGACTGTGGCTCAGATCCAGACCTAATTCTATCTGGACCAAGACCTACTGTATGTCCTATACATCTGCGATGATTATTTAATTCCAGGCAGCATTTCCATTCTAACCAGTACAGCTTTATGGCATTGATCACGTTATGCTGCTCAGCCAAGGACTGTAGCTCACCTCACACTGTCAGTGTGTGTAATACACACACAGGGAAACGACCAGAGGAGGGATATGAGAGTGACAGAAGATGTTAAAGCTGTTCAGTTGTTGAGATGTGTTGAAATTGTTTCTTATAGGAAATAAAACTCTTCTCCTCCTGTGACTTATGTCCCTATTTCCCTTGTAATGGTAAAAAAAACAAAACATATCAGCTGTGGAGCTGCTACTGCTGCATCTTTTCATTGAGTTTTCCATTAGCAATCAACAATAATCAAACAATAACAATCATGATAACAACCATAACAATCATAATAATCATTATCCACTGTTGATTAGCAGTTGGGAAAGTGAAGTGTTTTTTGTTCATGCTTGATTTTTCAGTGAGGGAGTTTTTGTTGATTCAGAGAGAGAGAGAGAAAAAGAGGGAAGGGGGGAGGGAGAGAAAACTGCCCTTCGCCAAATGTTTTATTAACTTATTGACATAATATAATCACAGCCTACACAGGGTTTCTGTTATGACTACACATGTAGCCTTCTCTCTCTTCTGTGATAACGTACAATTGCTAAAATGACTTTAATCTGTATAATTTAACGTCTTTGATTTGTTGGCCTGTCACAATCAGTGGCCAAAATTATAACCAATCCAGTTTCCATCTGAATTATTGTATCAGTTCATCCCTGGTTAATGATTAGATGCTCTGTAGCGCGACACACAGCACAGCTGGGACACCAGTACAATAGAGCGCAGCTAACCACATCCAACTGTGATGATGGACACGTCTGAAATAATCAACCTGTAGAGGATGGAAGGAAAACAATATTTAGTACAGGGCTCCTCTTCAACAACAATCTCACAGGAGACTTTATGACAATTCGAACTGCAATGACCATCACAAAAACACAGGGTGTTACAGAGTGAGTTAGTCAGTCCAGCAGTTGTGCATCAGACCTCAGCTCAAGGAAACATCTGCACTGAGTTTTTCCCTAGTGTTAAACTCTATTCCAGTTCACATCACCAAGCATCCAGCACTAGCCTCTGTGCTTTGTGTTACTTCATAATGAAAACAAAGAGCAGTGTGGTGTGTTCACACGTTTGATGTATTGATTTAAGTTAATACAACTTTGTACTTAAAACCATCCAAGTTGTCTGGACTGCGTTGTTCCAGCAGCTGGAGACTGTTTCACAGGACAAAGCAGACCACCTGCTCAGTGTCACTGTGGCACCCCTGATCCTGTGTGATGTCACTATTGCCATGGAAACATGGAAGATAAAGTGATAAATACAACTGGGAAATGAAGAGAGAGAGGGAGGGGGGAGTGAACCAGGTTATGGTTACAGCAGGACCTGACACAGGTACAACGCTGTGATGAAGAGAGGAGCCACACTAAGCTGAGGGAGAGCAGAGTGTGATGTACTGTATCCTCTCCAAAGCACCTACATCATCAGAGAAACGCTCTACAGGAGGTTGTTCAGTTGGATTCACACAGTCAGTCAACATACATGAGCAGCAACATCTGGATTTATGAGATTTGAGCCCACATCTGTCTGACCCATACACTGGCTGACCTCAATAACAGAGAAAGCCTGGAGAGCATTCAGAGGTCAACAAGGGGCCACAGCTTGACCTACATGTATTTACATCACTGAACACATCAGTGTTAGACTGATTTTGACTTCAAGTGCTGTGTTAATCTTTGATACACCCATTGAACAAAGAAACACACAACAGTTAAGACAACAAATACACAAACAAGAAGAATAGTTAACACAACCACTAGACGACCGTAGGGAGCCTGCAAACAAACGCATGCCCATCAAGACTAATAAAATGCACAGTCATAGTCTATTGTGCAAAACATCAACACTAACAATACCTTGGAGCCCTGAGACCAGGACCACTACGACTGAGTCAGTGATGCGTATAGACACACAGATGTAGACACACAATGTCAGAAAACTTTTTACAACTAACTGACAAAGACCAGTTCAGCTCCAGCAGTTAATGACCCATAACCCGTACAAATAAAATGATACCATCCACAACATGAATAACTGTGTCACTCTGTGCAGACTGTGCACTGACAGATCCACGGAGATGACATGGCCCATGTGAGCAGGAAAGCAAGATCTCTACCAAACCACTTTAAGACCAGTCAGTCCTGATGAGAGGGTGGTTCTGAGTAAACACCAAATATTTGTCGTGAAAACACTGAGGATAATTTACAAGTATCAGCCCTCCAGGATCACCTCACCAAACAGCTGACGATGTCTCTTTCCAGTAAATTTGCAAAGGCCTCTGCATGAGTTAGTACAAGACAGCGGTCCTTCAGGGGCAGGTGACTTCTTCTGGCAGCAGGTGAGAACAAGGGTGACAAGGGTTCTTGAGACTGTTGCCTCTTCAAATATCCAGTTTAAACCTGACAGTGTGGCAGTGAGCCAGCACAGACAAGACCAGGACCCTGAGACTGAGGCCGCCATCACACGTTTCACCTCACGACACAGCTTCACGTTCTCTAAACCTGCTGTCTGTTCAGGTGGTTTTGGTAGGTTTCAAAATTTTTGATCATCTACTGTTCAATCATCATGATCATTTTTGGTGATTATAATGTGTGTGTATTGTGTAGAAAGTTCTGGCTAGAGTAGGAGAAGTCGTCTGAGTTGTCTTTAATGTTTCTCCTTCCACGCTGATCCCCGCCACAAATTACACTGTACACACATGATTTATTCCACAGTTGTAGACAAACTTGTCTTCTCTCCAACAATGTGCTCAAAAAAGCAGAGAGACTTCTCTGACTGATGCCAGTCTTCTCATGCTGTTGGAAATGTTGTTGATTACAGTTTTATAATTATAAGGTTAACACTGAAAGATGACAGGCAGCCATCATGCCCTCCTCACTATCGACTGATGCGGTAGGACGGTGTGAGTTAGGGCATCTATACTGTACTATACCTACCTAACCTGTAGCCTACCTGAGCGCGCTTGGTATGTGACCTATGACTAAGTTAATTGACTGGTTGACTGTGTCAATTAAACATGAGGGTTTTTGTTTTTTTCAGTCATTGTGATCGAGGTCAGGCTGACAGCTCCTTAATGTTAGTGTTGAGAGAGGGAGAGTATCATGGGTTTGATCCCCGTGCTGTCAGAGGTCACATCCCAGCAGCTCCCCCTGTGGCACACTCAAAATTTCTACAAGAAGGTTTTCTAGTTATTGTCTAAAATGATGCAGCTTGCATTTGAAAATATCTGGCCAAATTAAATATGCACTCCGTGGCCAACAGGGGCAGGAAATCCCACAATTTCAGTCATATGTTTACACATGCTGCTAAAACTCCTCTATCCTCAGCTCCTGCTCAGCAGAGCACAGGACCAGCCCTGATCAGAACAGTCAGGTTCAAATACACCAAACTGGTCAGAAATGTTGACATATTTGAGGGCTGAGCACAGGTGACACAGTTCAATATTGTGTTCTCTTACATCATCGCTTTCATTTTATTTTAGGAAATCTAAAGCACCTTTCCACAGCTCTGAATAGTGCTTCCAAACCCTCTGTTCTGAGCTCCTTGTCGTTTTAAAGCTCTTTGTCTCGTTTTTATCAAAGAGGACTGCTAAATGTACAGATAAAACACAGCAGATTAAGATGAACGTGGCCTCCTTCACCTTGCACTATTGATAGAAATAATTACCTATAGAGATCAAACCACTGGGAGCCTATAGAGACAGACTGTGAACTCTTCAGTGTTGATGAGTGTTGAGTGTCAGTGAAAAATCCACAGCTTCTGGGCCTGTCATCATGAAGTGAGTGGAATTCTACCGTAGGGATGAACAATTAATCAGGAGATTCCTCTAATTTAATGTTTGGATGATGTGTGTTTCCAATACAAAAGCATCTGTCCTCATTATATTTCCTTTATTATTTAGGTTTCTCTTCATTTGTCACCTGCCTCTGTCTCTCATGTGGCTGGTGGAGAGGTTGACAGTGGTGACAAACACAGTCTCTTCTGCCTGCACCTTATATAGAACTCCAGCAAAATCATCTGAAAGTGAATTACCTTTAATCCAGTTTGTTTTAGTTTTAATAAAATGCAATGAAGCCCACCTGCAAAGAAATGACAACATGTACTTAAAACAAAAGTTTATTAACAGATAAATTAGCATGAAGTTGGTTAGCCAACACTGGCTGTACTGTCTGGTTTACTGCATGAATCCACACACATCACCTGACATGTGTAACACTGTCAAACACTCCAGTGTCAGACCTGTGAGGATGAGATGTGTGTAGAGCAGAGCAAAGACGGGCAGCCAGATCAGGACCAACTTTGGAGATCAACACAGCACTGAAATGTCGTTTAATACATTATAGCTTGTTTGACATTTTGGACAGACCTAGTGGCACTTCGTGACAGAGGACACTGATTTCGTAAATCATTCTCAGGAATCACTGCACTAATTCTGCTGTTTTTGACAAACAAATGTCTTTTTGTCTGATTCAAGTTGAAATAAGATCACGTGTTGTTCCACTTCAGTGATTCAATGACAGAACTTGGAGGAAGATGCAGGCTGCTCCCTAAGTCTGGTATTTAATGTCAGATGTATAAAAAAAGAAAAAGAAAACAAAAAAAAGGAGAACTGAATTGCTTCTTTCTTCTTGTTGTCCACATTCAGACGTGTCAGTCGTGTATGTTGATTCTCTAATGCAACAGGCAAAACAGAGACTGTTCAGATGAGGCTGACGACGGGAAAACTTCTGCTGCTTCTCTCCATGTCATCTTGGTTACTTCTTTGGGCCCAGAGACAAACTGAAAAACAGGAGGTTGTTAGTCACTCTGCTGCACATGGGACAGCAGCAGCAGGTTGGTTCACAGTTCTGTTCTTCTACAGTATCATCCACTCCTGTTCAGACCACATCTGACACCAGGGCACATGTGTTTTTGTTCATACATCAGCTGTTTACATGCTTGTTACTGGACTTTCTGACTTCTGACTATGATTACAGTGTCT
Organism: Selene dorsalis; assembly: GCA_900303245.1. NCBI lineage: Eukaryota > Metazoa > Chordata > Actinopteri > Carangiformes > Carangidae > Selene > Selene dorsalis. The sequence goes on from OMNW01014368.1 coordinate 6,209, forward strand.
TCATACTTATGTACAGTCTCTTTCTTAAAAATGCAGAAACTTGAAGATAAGCTAATTTAATGAATTTAAGTTAAGTAAATTTTTGACATCTTGAAATTATTCACAAGTCTAATGCAGTTAGATGCTTCTTGGCTTGTAATGAAGCTCAGTGTCTTCTTTTTAGATGTCAGTCATGTTTTTGTGAATGAAACAGAAAAACAGGTGGTCTTGTATTGCAATTTGACGGGTGCCAATCACGCTACTAATGGAATCCACCTCCTCATGACCAGGTGGGAGTGGGAGACATCCACTGACACTGGGGGAGTGACTACAAACAAACTGAGGCTCGTTAGTAGGAGGGTCTCTGGATGGGGAGTGTTAGTCCTGATGGGTCTCACAAGTATTTCACCAGATCCAGTGAGCAGCATCTTAACTGAGCTTTGTGACATGTTGAAGAAGTTCCCTGACAGTGTTACTGACAGAGGGACAGACTGACAACCTCACAACAACATGCCTCTGGCTCCGGTTGTCGCTGACATGGAGGAACTAAAATTTTCCCTGGATGTCGGTAACTACACGACTGACTGCCATGATGCCACGTGAAACGTTTAGAGAGAGTGTGTGTGTGTGTGTGTGTGTGAGTGAAAGAAAAACCTACTTGTTAAAAGACACCTGGTCTTGTAAGTTCAGGACCAAACTGTCAGCGTTAAGGTACACCCTGTTCTGAGATGTTGACACCTGGAAGCAAACACAACAGCCATTACATCATCTACATCATCATCATCATCATCATCATCAATGCCTTTTTAGCAGCTCATTCTGAAAACTTTATTGAAAATCAGGTTCAAATCCAAGTGAACAGACAGAAATGATGCAACAGCAGATCAAGAACAGGACTGACCGTCTTAGCGATGTTCTGTGCTGCTCTGATTCGCCTCAGCTTCAGGTAACCTGGGTTCTTAGTCACTGCTTGGCCCAACTGATGCAGGTGCACACAACACACACACACAGTTGACATTTGGTCAAGGCGGTGTCATTTATACATCAATGCAACATGATGAGAAATTGAGAAATGTGATGCAGGTTGGCGCTGACAATGATTCAGTGTCTGGCTCAAGTTTTACATCAAAGCAGAAGCTGGCAGAGCTCTGACATTATTTCCCATCAGGCCATCCCTCAGTGGTATAAACCTGCTGCTCTCAGTGAGCCCAGGTGGGTCATCACTCACCATTCTGGCAGCCTCAGCCTCTCCCTCAGCCTGGATGATCTTCTGTCGCTGATCCTGTTTGGCTTTCTCCACATAGAACTGGGCTCTCTGGGCCTCTTGCTGGGCTACACACACAGACACCCAAACACACACATTATCAGTGATAAAGTTATTGGTGGTTCTTATTTCATATACAAGACACATTTGTATTAATAAACATTTCATGGGTTACAACCAGTCAAACAGCTGTGCGATGACTGACCTTTTCACTGAGCTGATTACGGTTTGCTTACTTTCATTTACTTGTGATTATGTGCTGCTTCACTTGGACCAGATTAACATTTTATGTCTCACTACTGAAGCTGAACAAGAACCCGTTAAAATTAGCATCTGATGTGATAATAAACTACTTTTCAAAAATGCTCAAACTTAAATATTCCCAGAGTAACAGGGCCTCTGACCATCTTAACAAACAAAGAGCAGACTGACAACATGTGCCATACTGAGCCTTACCAACTTGCTTGGCCTCCACAGCAGCGGTGTACTGGCTGCTGAAGCTCAGCTCAGTGATGGCCACATCGTCCAGAATGATGTTGAAGTCTTTGGCTCTCTCAAACAGCTCCCTGCGCACCAACAGGGACACCTACACAGCAGAGCAACACTCATCACTGCATCAGCTACAAAAGTATCACACAGGTGTGGGCTGAGCTCTGCTGTATTGTGTTACTCTCTGAGGTTTGGACACGGTTGACTGAGATTGATTACATGAATTGATCAAGCGCTATTTACTATGAATGGGAAAAAACAAATATCACATTACGATCCCAGGTGATTCCACAGAGATGCTGCCGTGGTGACGGTACCTGAGCTCTCTGCGTGATGAGCTGCGAGGCGTTAAACTTTGCCACCACAGACTTGAGGACCTCGTTGACGATGGAGGGAAGGACTCTCTCGTCGTAGTCCTGGCCCAGCTGCTGGTACATGGTTGGGAGGTTGGACGCCATGGGCCTGGACAGCACTCGCACTGCTATGTTCACCATCTGCAGATCTACACACACACATAATACATGTTAGAGTCCAGTACAGACTGCACTGCTTCACATGCTACCAACACACACCATCTCTCTGTGCTCATATCAGCGCCCTCTTGTGGTGAAAATGATTACATCCAAAATATCCTCCACAAGTCCTACATATCAACATGATCTCTTCATTAGTTCTGTTAAATTCTGTGTGCGTCCATGTGTGAGTTTGTGCGTGCGTGTGTGAGTTTGTGTGTGTGAGTGAGTTTTACCTTTGCTGCCAGTCAAAGAGGAGATCTTCCTGGGCTTGGCTCTGATATCGTAGATGATGGGGTACTGGAACCAGGGCATCCTACAACACAGACACTGGTGTCATGTCACATAGTCCTGGTACAATGATGTTTAAGCCCTAGACCATTTAACTCCCAGTCTGCTGTCTTCACCTGCTACTAACTGCCACTACTACAACATAAACTGAACACTGAAAAATAAAACAAACAAACAAAAAAAAAAACAGGCTACTGTCCACTATGTCCTCTGCAGCGCCACTCACTCAGCTGCATGGTTGCAGCAGCCCAGTCCACTCCTCTTATTGAGACAGTCAGTGACTGACTGTTGTTGACTTCAGTTCATTTAGGTGAACAGACAGACACTGACAGAAAGTGAGTCAAATACTTGGGAGATGGAGGTAATCATTAACTGACCATAACACTCACTCTTACTGATCACCCCACATATATACACATTTGTTTACTTTTCTGTGTTGATTAAGTAGCCTGTGTATCTCATGTAACACAGCTATAGACAAGTTAATGTCACACACTCAACCCTGCATTTCAACTATAAAGAGAGCAACGGCAGGATGTTGCTTGAACCACTGCTGAGCTCTGGGGTGACTGGGTAATCCATTGTATCACTGAGTGTGGTTCAGACATTTTGGGGGGTTACTCCAAAGGCTCTATGAGAGGACAGAGCTGTTCTAGATCTTGTAAAAAGGTCACCAAGGCTGAGACTTCATCTAGCATGGTATCTATAGTTTAACAAAGTCAAACCAGCACAGATCGCCTGACATGTTTGATTTATGCTTAAATGAGTGTGTTATCCTGCAGTAACAGGTTGGAAAGTGTTAAAAATGAAAAATCTATTTTAGACCATAGTTGTGAACCATAGTTATTAGCTTTAATAACTATGGTTCACAAAGTAATACAGGTGACATTTTCTTGGGAATGTGGTGTTATGAGTGCAAATGTGATTTTCAGATTTATATGAGAAAGTTATTAACTGACTGACTTTAAGTCAGGAAGTCAACACAAAGTCAGACAAAGTTTTCACAAACCGACAAGATGGGGTATGTTTGTGTTGTCCACAGTGATCACACAGAGCTGACCTCACAACACGGAGGTGGAAGTGTGTTGGGTTGATAAGTGGCTCTAAATTCCTAAAGGACAAACTAACTGTGGCAACAACCAGGACTCTTCCTAGCACCGACCACCCATCTGGCCAAACTGAGCCACCAGGGGAGAAGAGAAGGTTCTTGTTGAGAGAAGTGACCACAGGCTGGCTGAGCTCCAGAGATCCTGTGTGGAGAGGAGAGAAACTTCCAGAAGGACCATCACTGCCGCTCTCCACTGATCTGGCAGAGCAAGCTGCAGTGTGGATGGGCGAGTCTGCTCCGGTCTTATCTGGCCCCAGACTGGTCACATTGCGCAAAAGACCTGCCATCTAGAAGTTGGCAGCCACTCAAACTCAACCAGTCAGAGTTAATGAACGAACCGAGTGTACCTGAAGTGCAGTCCCTCAGCCAGAACAGTGTCCATCTGTATCCCCCCGATCCTGTTGAAGATGATGGCTCTGTGACCTCCTTCCACTGCACACAAACACACACGAGGACTTTCAGATGAACATGCAGACTGGTTAGAAATGCCCAGAAACAAAACAGAAACATGAGGATAATTTCAACACAGCTGAACTATGGGAGATTTTTGACTGATATGTTAGACAGTGATTTCTACCACAATCAAAACACTTAATAAGGAGATATGTATGGAATGTAAATATACTGTACATTGTTGCATGGAGGATATAACCAAGGGCACACAGGGGAAATTCTGCCTCAGTTAAATGACTAACATAATGATTACAATAATCAACACTGGGTTTCTGCTATGTGCAGCCCTAAATGAGAGAATATCTCTTGGAGGGACAATGTTCATCAATTAGTAATGTATAGGAGCATTTTTGATGTTTATCAAGAGTGATGTACATGTATGTGATATACAAAATGAGTCCACTGCAACAGATTTGTAAGAATCAAACACTAGATCAAAATCACAAATACTGAGTGCCCATTTAAAAAACTACTTTCTGTCCTGTCTGAGTTTTTGAACACTTTTGAACACTTTCAAAAACTCTCCTCACAAGAGGGTCTCGTACTCTCCCTTCTACCTGCTCTTATGTCATAGAAATCTTGCTCACCTTGACAACTGATTAAAGATAAATTCTTTACTCTCAATTTATCCCTGCTTTCTACTATTCTCTCTCCTCCACTTTCAGGGTGAACATTGCCTATGACTTCCAGCAAATGTGTGTCAGCTCCAGGGTGCTTATGTTCTTTATAT
>OMNW01014368.1:11060-48594 GCA_900303245.1 Selene dorsalis
TTTAAAATGTTCTGTTATGTTCTGATTTAATTTTAAATATATATATTTAAAATTAAATCAGAACACACACAGAAAGAGAAAAAACAAACTACTTTCCTACTTCCTCTCTCTAAATGTTCTGTGAGGATATTCACTTATAGTGTCAAGTATGAGTTCTTAAAATTGAAACAGGCAATCAATAAGAACCAGATTCAATAAACCCATAAAAGCACACCCTGCAGCTCAATATTGTGTCTGTATTGTCAAACCTGAAAAACTGAGTTAATTTAACAAATGTGTTTATTATGTATTATTATTATGTATTGTGTTTATTATCACGTAGGTTCAGTGTACTGTGGATCCCAAAGAGTCCAAGTGTATTTACCTGTGTAGGTGGCTTCTTTAACACCATATGCCAAGGCACCAGCTCCAAGCAGCAGCTTCAGTCCTAATCCTGCTCCTCTGCCACCAGACGAGGACATCCGGCCTGCCAGATCCCTCAGGTGCTGGATGAAGCGCTGCAGTTCATGCATGTGTGGAGGTGACAGACAGAGAGACAGTAACATAAGATCAGTCATGTCCATGGATCTGTCACTTCAGGGTGGCACTGAAATGATTGTTCAGTTAATTAATGAATCAACTGATGAATCATGACGGTTTCTTAAGTCTGAGAATCAGCTGCTTCTCTGTTTTACATCATCATGAACTGAACACTTTGAAAAATTTGAAGACATCACTTAGGACTTAAGTTCTGAACTTAATAAAAATGGTGATTAATTGGCAGATGCAAAAATAACATTGCAAAAGAACATTAACCACAGCCTAACTTCAGAGGTTGTGTGTTTACAGACACAAAGTGGAAACAGACATTTATAATGTGAGCAGTGTGGACCAGAGCTGAGCTTAGCTGAGCTGAGCTGAGCTGAGCTAAAGTGCAGCATCTCCTCATATCAACAGCTTCTGTCCATCCATACCACTATCTGACACTTCCACAAAGTGAACTGTTACTGTCTGTGGTTAAAGGTTTGCACTGCACTAGCAGTGGTAGCTGTGTACACTTAATACTACTACTACTACTACTACTACTACTACTATTGTTGTTATGGTTATTATTTGGGAAGCACATCACACTATACAACCTCATGCTGTTGACACCTGCATTTACAGGTGACAGGTGCCTGCCAGGTGATTCACTCATTTGTCATCATTGAAACTGACTGATTGACTGACTGATTTCTCTTGATGAGGAGGGGCTCAAGCTCTTTGACATCAAGGGCTACCGTACAGTCCACAGAGCCCTGTCCTCGCTTCTTTCTTTTTCCTCTGTCACATTAATTGTTTTGAAACTCGTGACGAAATTAGTCACATGTGATATTAATGACTAGCATTATAGTGGGGACACCCAGGGGTCCTTGAGGCACTGACTGAACACACTGAACGGGTAAGAGTGGGCCTACACCGGCTCTGTCTGTGTCTGTGTCTGACATTAGACAGCGACCACCAGCCGTCACGCCACGACGCGACCTCATAACTAAGGACGGTTGGTTGTGAAGTTTACCGGCGCTCATGCTAACTGCCCTGCTAACACGTACCCACGTTTATCAGCTAGCCGGCTAACAGGGCTAACGTTCACTCACTGACAGACCGTTGGTTATTTCAGTCACTGACAAACATCTCACTCAGCACCATTGGAAAAAAACGTTAATTCAATAACTTAAGATATAAAATACTCACACTGGGCTCCTTGTTCGCCATGCTGCTGCACGTCAAAACTCCAAGGTCGAGTCAACACCCCCCCAACTCGTAGACCGCAAAGACTTCTGGGATACGTAGTTCCTCTTCTTCTTCCTCCTGCCAATTGGTTGGCAGCTTGGTGTTTTACGTGCATTATCGCCACCGTCTGTTTGGAGTGTGAAAATCTAAATTATATTCCTCATCCACAGTTTCATAGTATTAACAATTAAATCAGCTGGCCAAAGTCGAGGGAATTTCACAACTGACGAGTGACAACCGGACCGAAAATTCAGTCAAAAAAAAAAAAAGACTATTTCTAGCCTGAGCTTCTACATTTCTTTTCTGAGTCAACAACAGATGACACACAGGTTTTAGCTGGAGCCCAGAACAGATTTTAGCTGAATAATAAAACTCCACTTGCTCTTTCAACAGGGGCCCTTAATAAGTGTAATAATTTCCATTAGGTAAGTCACAAATGTCTCTAACAATATTGAAGATAACAATAAAATAATAACAAAAAAACATTGCAGCAATAATTATTATTATTATGAGGTCAGTGCAAACATCAGAGCATCTGACCTCATGGTGGAGACTAGTTAATTTGGAAGTCTCCACATGGCTGTCTACCTGATGCTTATTCCCTCAGCAGCTGACTATGAATATGACATTTGATTATTGTCTACCTGTGTTATATGTGGTGTGATGTTCATTCAGTGTTAAGCCCTGATGAAGGCCGTCTGTAGTCGAAACATGGTGGCTGTTTTTATATGTTCTGTCTGAGCTACCATTTTGATGCTAATTCCCGGTCTCTGTAAACCTCTCTGAGTGCTCCTTGGCTCTTGGACAACTCTTCTGAGTATTCTCTGGACTCAGTCAGAAATCTTGCAGGAGCACCTGGTCATGGCCGGTTCATGGTGAAATGATGTTCTTTTCACTTCCGGTGATGACAAACCTTTTTATAGGCATCAATCAGGACTAAAGCAGCTGATAAAATGAGCACTGATAGGAGACAGGAGGACTTTCTAAACACTGACAGATTCCAGCTGCTTTCTTGTCTTTCATTCCTTTTTCACCTCCTCGTTTCCTTCATGTGTTCAATTCCCTGTGTGTTTCACCTTACTACACAGAACTTCATTTACAGACATATGTTTTGATTTCTTTGTATGTGTGGATTACTTGGGTTGTTACTGACGTGTGGTGAAAATCTCAGATCAATAGCCTCATTAGAAATATATTTACTGAGAAAAATGTTGACACGTTCAATACTTATTTTCCCTACTGTACATAGATAAACATTTGTATGGGCAACACATACACCGTATGTCAATATATAAAATTGTTCCAGCTTTTCTATCTCATTTTATTCATTTTCTACTTCATTTAATGTGTAGATGTATTTCAATATAGAAATGTACATATGTTACACTATGTATATTTATATAAGGCAAATAAGTCTTAGCTTAAACTGTCACACTGCCACTGCCCTAAAGCTCCTGAAGCTGGCAGGTTGATAAACTAATTTCACCCACTGCTACACTGACCCAACACATCAACAGCCACCCTCTGTTCAAAGACTATTGTTAGATTAGACTAGATAGACTACTATAGCTAGATGTCCACACTTTCTGCCACTGTGTTTGAGGTTTGAAGCATAAAACATAATCAACCCACATATACTACTCAGTTACGATTCATTTGAAAACAATGCCATAAAGACCACACACACACACACACGATGTTATTACAACATTGGATGACTTTAATCCACTACTCCTCTCATATTAAAACAAGTCTATTTTACACAGCTCAGTTAGCAGCTAAGGAAAAAAACAAACAATGACAAAAATGCAGTGAGATAGGTGGGAAGTCAGTTAAAAATCTAGCCAGGATGTACCAAGAAGAGCTGTGTGAAACACCTAAAGCAGCTGTTAACATCTGGGTCGAGTTGGGATAAAATTATTAACAGGTGAGCTACTGAGAAGAAATGATGCATGTCTCTGTCAACACCTGGTGAGGGTTTAGGTGAGCGTTGAGTAGTTTCTGCAAGTCAAATACCTGCACATACATGGATGTACTACAACATTATTGTGTTTGCTGATGAATGTCCCTCAGACACTGTCCTTGTCCAGCTCGTCTCACCGTGGCAACAGTGTGCAGGTCTTCATTTCAAACAATACAGGCGAGAAGCAGTCCAGTTCAACCAGAGGCTTGGTGTCTTGGTGGACAAGGTGGTCCTCCATCACTCTACAGTGAGAAGCACTGCTCTACTCTAAAGTCAGGAGAGGTTTGTTTGGAGGAAGCCGTGTCCCACTTCAGAGGCTGCCTGCAGAGGTGCGACCGTCACGGAATTAATGATTCATCAGCAGCTCCAATACTTGGCCTCACAGAGACCACCATTAACAGTGCATTCACAAAGCCCTCAGCACTTCTTCAAAGTGGAAATTTCAGAGTTGATATGTCCAAATAAATCCATATAACTCCCATTCCTCTGACAACAGACACCAGTCTCATTTGACTGGGACAGTCTGACCAGAAGGTGGAGGCAGCCTCTGGAGTGGGACGCAGCTGGAAGAGATTGTTATATAAATGTTTTACAATTAAGACTTCTTCACCGTGGCTCAGGTGAGACACTGAGCTGTGTCTTCCCTCGACACTGATGTGCAGCTCCTGTTTAAATGGACGAGACGTGGGGGAGTGGTGTTTCCATGTTCAGACAGACAGAAGAAGATCAGATCACAGAAGGTTACACGTCTAATGTTCTGTTCCTGAGTAAATGCAACCTTGGAGAGGGAGGGCAGATTTTTTTTTTTTTTTTTTTTAAAAGAAGGAATAAAGCACAAATTGTGTGGTTTGAGAGTGGCTTCCTGGCTGACTTGAGATGAGTGGTTATATATTTACAATGGAACAGTCTGGGGGGGTGTGGGAGGTGGGGTGGTTTAGAGAGAGATGATCTTGAAACAGGGGGAATGACAGAGTCTTCTCTCCTCCTCTTCCCTCTCCTCCCAAGGTCTAGAAGAAGTTTTCAGGTCAACACAAAACAAGAGAACAACCAAAACACAAAGTTCACTTCACTGACTGTGGGACCACAGCTGGGCTTCACCCAAATGTGCTGATCCAGAGTCAGCAACGAACTGTTTACTGCTGCAAATTGTAGCTAACCTCTGCAATTTATAGACCTTGGCAGGATGTCAGCATTTTGGAAGGTAGAGTGGGTGGTCAGAGGTCAGACGTAGAAGAGTCGTACCCTGGAGGTGCTGACATGGAGGTCGTCGTCGTAGAACTTGGTCTCTATGATCACGTTACCACTGAAAGACAAAGACACACATCAGCCCTGAGCCAGGTGTCAGATATCAGGTAAACAGGAACATGATGACTTCACTAACCCGACAGGCTCCAAACAAACCACTTTCACTTTATTAAATATCTCTAAAAATCCCACAATGCACCAGAAGACACACAGGATCTATGATTTCTGTCTGTCTGTCTGTCTGTCTGTCTGAAGATGTAATGAACCAGAATTATCTTTTAAAACTTATTTCTAAGTTGATACAAGTCCTACAAAGTTCATTCAGACTCACGTTAAAACGTTGGCTGGCATCATCTGGGACTCTGGAGCAGCTTCTATCAGAGACTGCCACGTGTTGGTGGAGTTGGGGATAACGAAACCAAACTCGAAGAACCATTCTGCACATGGAGACAGACAGGTGAAGAGCTCAGTGTTACTGCGATAAAATACAATATCAGTCAGTCTGTGCGTGTGTGTGTTTGAGTTACTAAGGTGTGAGAGAAGCCTTATGACAAGGCCCAGTCAGATCTGGATCAGCTGGACTCAGCGCTCCCTGCCTTCAGACCATCTCTCTCTAGAAGCTCCAAAGATCAGTTCCTCATGTCCAACTTTAAAGCCTGGTACAAAAAATGATTTGGTCTCTACAGCTATTTTCCTCCTCACAGCTCCATGGGAGGGAATTCTTTATCTGACCGGCCTGTCTAAATTTATTTGACGTTACAGCAACTATCCTGCCCTCCTGTAGGCAGTCATGAGTGGAGGAGACTGTTTTTGACATGCTCTTAATAACAAACAACTGTCCATGCTCTTGTCCAAGTTCAGGTGATGTTTCCATTTAATAAATGAAAGTTACAACAAAACATAACTGGATCAATGCAAAAAAAAGAAGTTATGATGTGATGCTGCTGGAAAAGAAAAGGAGTGAGTGAGTGACCTTCCACCCCATGCATCACCTGACTACCTACACCTGAAATTAAACAGAAACTCTACACTGCCACCTGTGGAGACCTGACATAAACCATATGACAGACAAATAAATAAATGTGGTTCCTATAGACGCTTTAAACTTAAACTTGCAACAAAAGAATGAACCAAAGTCTCAGCGGCACATGTCCAAACCAGCTGGATGTTTGGTGATGCTAAGATGGCAGCAACAGAATAACTATGGATGATGTGAAGGTCCAGCCTTATTTACAGTCTCTGTTCTCCCTCTGCCTGCAGCACCTCTCAGCTTTGTTCATTGTTCATCCATATCCAGATTTACACCACTGATGCTCCTCATATTCCAAACGCGACTTCCTTTACAACAAATGCTTTCTTTTGGTGGCCTTTGTGTGTCTGTTCTATTTAGCCCTGGCCCACATGTGTCGTTTTCTCAGGTATACACTGCCAACATAAACATGTTATGCAAGTGGGGTTTGTGTGTTGTCCCCTGGGGCCCTCTGTAACCTCACCTCCGTACTGCACGGGCCCCAGAGACACTGCCTCAAACACTGAAGTCACAACACTGACAACACACACAGACACAGAGCTGACTGAGTGGTCTGTTCATGATGCAGCAGGTGGGTGTCTGAATATTAACAGTAAGGCGGGGAGGGTGTGTTACAGCTACTGAGGGATTTTGGGGACCAAATGTCTGCTTAATGCTGATGGTGAAGTGCTGCCCATGGTATCAGCCAATCAAGTTGTTCATAAGAGGCTCCGTTAAAGAATGACACTCAGGGACCCTGTGTCTCACAGTTACCTGGGCAACACAGAGGCAATAGTGACGACTCAGTTGAACAACTTCCACTATCTAACTGTGATGGAAGCAGTGACTGGTGATACAGGAGGGCAGCAGTATTATGGACAGGTCCTGTCTTCACATCCCAGATGATTAACAAAGAGAAAAAGTGAGATTTCCACTAAAAGACAACGTGATATAGCAGCTCCTCTGCTGCTGAGCTGAGCCGAGACACTACATGAGCAGAGGAATGAATGAGACTTCAGATGAGGTGTAATGAAGAAAAGATATTATTAATAATGCTGACTACAAAACTACAAACACAGAAAAATCATGAGCACACACTCATAATGTTGAGTGCATTTTTAGAGGCAATCCGTGACTTTCATCAATTATCTATTAGGGTTGTGCAATCATAGCCATAGTCTCATCATCCAATAGCTTTATGATCAGAGTAGTAGTATTGAAGAGATGCATTCTCTCCAGCAGAATAAGGAACCTGTCTGTCTGTCAGTCTATTGTCCCTCTCGTCCACTCTGAAATCACAGCGCAGCTCCAACACACAACAAGCAGCTTCATTACAATCAGCTGATTGGAGTGAATATGGGTAGGTGTTATGTCAATTAAACTTTGTATTAATAAAATACTACAAATAATAAGTTACTACATTAATGAGCACACAGGTCAAATATTGTCTTCACATTTGCAAAAGCAGGAGCAGTCGACACAACCGATCTATCCACATCAGTTATTCCTTTAGGGCTGGAGCCAGTCCCAGCTGTGCACCCTGCACATGTCACCACTCAGCTCTGGGATGTCTTCCAGAGTTACCAGTGGGATTATAATCAATGACTTTTTATCATCTGTTGATTAGCATTAGGGATCATCATTAGACAACAGGGAATGTACACGGAGGAGATAAGACACTCCTCCATGTGTCTCAAAGTCTTTTTTGAGAGAGAATACAGTACAAAGAAAGCTGCCTCCCTCAGATACATCCAGGACTTTACCAGGCTGAAGCTGAAGTGATGATTCAGTTGGTCATGTCCTGAGTTTTTTTGCTGCCAAGTTGATTCATTCAAATGTTTTTATTGTGGCTGCTAAAGTTTTGTAGAAACAGGTTTAAAAAAAAAGAAAATAAGTTCCATATTACATCCCAGTTTACCCAGTCTGTTCGAGATATCTTTGTGTACTTGTTGTGAGATATGGTGTGAGCAGTGTAGAATGTAGGAGTAGTTGTAAAATATGTGAAAGCTACATGCTGAATAAAATGCATGTACACCAAACTAAGAGTCCACACTGCCTTGTTAGGTAACAATCAGTGTCTCTCTCTCTCATTGTAAAACAGACAGTATAAACCAGACAGGAAAAACCTCCATATAATAAACCTCACCTTTATCTACATCTATATATAAAGATACAAGTACATAACAAATATATATATATGAGAATATTTGATATGGTGTGACATGTCAAGAATATATGTTTACTTTGAGATCTTTATTGATGTTTTTCCCTTTTAACTGTTCATTAATTAAGAATTTCTATCAGGCCATTCTAATTGTTTTAACTGTTTTCATATGCTACTATTTTTGTATATGTAGGAACCTTCATATGGGGATGCTTCCACACAGGTGTAGTTTAGCAGTCAACACCTTTTGACATGTATAAAATGGTGAGTTTATATGAGGAGGAAAAGATCTAAGTGACTCTGAATGAGACTTCATTGATCACTGATCAGTCACTAAAGTTGAGCTACTGATCATGAGCAGTTTCCTCTGCAGAAGCATCCTTTCCTTTTGATTCCTTTCCAATGGATTCACGTTTATTATTATATTTACAAAATACCACCGTTTTTGTGTTGGTCGTATCTTTGTATCTGCTGTACTTACTGGCAGAAGTGTACATTGTGTTTATGGGAACCAACAGAACTGGGATCATCTTGAAATGGATCTACAGTGTCTGGTGGTTAAAACAGGTTTGTGTCCACTGTTGGGAGTCTTTACCTTCTAGACACTGTCCTTTGAAGAAGACTTTCTGCTCCAGCCTGAATTTCTCCAGTTTCTCTGAGGAGGAGAAGTTCAGTTCTCTGGACACTGCTTTACACTTCAGGATCTTCTTGGGAACGCGGGCTGCAGGGACAGAGGAAGGATAATTAACTACGGTGACAATAGACAGTGGAGTTCAAGACTTTCTAATCACTACTTTCTCCACTTCCATTGTGACTGTTTAATAAAGGCAATAAAGCTAATCACAGTGTGTGTGACATTAGCTCAGGTGCATTGTGTTTGTCTCTTTCTAAGGATTCAGAAGACGCCCACAATAGATCAGATCAGATCACATTGTCAGACCAGCTCATTTACAATTACCTCACTTTTAAAGTTCACTCACTTTTTCTTTCCAGAACTTTACTCTCCTGTACAGCAGAGCAATCAGCCACATTAAAACCAGTGATTTGTGTGTGTGTGCGTGTGTGGTGTCTGAACATACCTTCATGTTCTACTCCTGGTACAGAGAGGTCTTCAGTTCCCTGCCATAGCACTTTGCCTGTTTCTGCATCTCGGAGGTTCATCCAGTTTCTGCTTTAGAGTTAAGTGATGACAACAAAACTAAACATACAAAACAAACACTTCATGAAAGAACAGACTGATCCATTTAAACAATCTGTGAACAACACATACAGAACAACACCCACATATTCTCAACATGCAGTTATGCACATTTAAAAAAAATAAAAGTAAAGGAACAGGAGTAAGAATCAAATGACACGCTGCAGGGTGCTCTGTGGTCTGATCTAAACAGAGTTCAGTGGATGGCTGAATGATAATGTACAATACAGAGGTATGTGCATAATTTCTATATTCCTGCTGTCATTCTACAGCTGACACCTTCACCCAACAGCCAACAGAGGTCCTGAACAAGCTCAAACCACAGACTGTGGAACTGTCACAGCTGTTTGGCAGCTGCACAGCTGTATATGAGCCTGAAAGTAATAAGTATACACAGTACAAACTGATATACAAACAGTTAACTGGGACAGAGCAAGAACACATTTCTGAAATCCATTTCTCTCTCTCTCTCTCCCTCTCTCTCTCTCTACCTAATCAGTTGAGGCAGGTGCCTGCTTGAAGCTCCTGCCTCTTAAAAGGAAGTGTTTTCTTGTCATTGTTGCCAAGTCCTTGCTCATAGAGGGAAATGTTAGGTGTCTGTATTCAGTATTCAGTTTAGACCAGCTATGTGATATAACTTGATATAACTTGATATAACTTCTGTTGTTGCTGCTACATGACTTCATTTGAATTAATAAATGTATCCTGTGGCCACATCTGTAAACATAACTGGACATCTGGGACTGTCAGCTGGGCAGATCAAACCATGCTCAAGAACACACACGATTTGACTTTCAATCATATAATACCGATTCAATTCATTTGTTTTCTCACATCATTATTGTAAATATTTCAGTTTTTTTGATTTTATTGATTTGCTTTTGTCCATTTGAAAAGCTGTTCAGCAATTGACCAGATTGTGACTCTGATATTAGTGTAACACAACAGTTTCCTTTTGACAAACAGCAACCTAAGGTCCACTGTAAGCACTTAGGGTTAATCAGTCAAACTTCCAGCAAATGTTTTACTTTATAAACTCATGTCAGCCAGAGCTTCAGCTGAGGATGAGTGAGAAGAAATATTGTGAACCTGTAGGCAACTTGTATCCTAAAGACAGCAGTGTGTATGGGAGGAAGAGGAAGCTGAAGAAGCCTTTGTGTGGACGATGCTGAATGCTATAGCTGTCCCATCAGTCTGGCAGAGGGTCAGCTGTTCCTGACCTCCGCAGTCACTGTTAACACAATGCAGCTGTCAATCTCAGAGCCTGCGAGGACTCCACTGCACAGTACGGCCTTGGTCATATTTACCAGCAGTCAAACGTCTGCACTTTTTGACTGAAAATGTAGAGCAGGGAATAAAACTCAGTTCAGGCACAGATGGAAGAAAGTGACTTCCTGAGACAGATTAAACCTAAGGAAAGAGAAGTGGCCACTGCTGGAGCAAGAAAGCATCATTTACGATTTTATGCTCTGTGATTCCAAATTGACCAGCAACATTTTTATCATTAGGGCAGGACAATTAAATGAAATATAATCAAAAATGAAATAAAGTGCAATATCCAAATCACAGGAGCTTCACATTTTTTGATAAAGGTAAAATGTGCCACAAAAGACCCTAACTTGTGTGGTGTCCTACAGAGAGACCAGCCTTTGTACCATACTCTCCAGGTGTAGGTTTATTTAGTAGAAGCACCGACAAAAAAAGAAAAATAAAGACCAATCCAACAAAAATCATTTCCACTCTTCACACTATATTGTTGTTGTGGGATGTAAAACATTATCTCTGAGCCTGGCTGGGATCAACACATCAAGCCTGCAGTACTGCACTAACAATGAGACCAAGCTCTCCAGGTCAGCCTGTTGTCACTGTGTCACTCATTTGTTTCATTAAGTTAATTAAGTTAATTCATTAAGTTCATTAAAGCATGTGAAAGGTCTAAAAAAAGGTTGACTTCCCTTGGTAGAATGAGGACATGGTGGAAGACAGCAGTGCAAAGTGCCACCGCCTAAAATTGGATAATTTAGACTTTGGATATCAGACTGAGGGACACCACGGCAGAGTCACTGACCCACAGCCTTTTGTTCCAGAAGATCCCCCACCTCAGTATCCTGTCACCCTCAGATACTACTTAATGTCACAGACACTCGACTTCACACCATCTGTGAAACCCCTCATCACTCACCACCTCACCACAACCAGCAACTGACTGAAAACACACAGGTCTCTTCATGTCCATGTCAGCATCCACGAAAGGGAAAACAAGTAAGAGGAGAAAGGATAAGTTAAAGGACCCGTATGACATACAGATAGATGTTTATGTCTTCTTTCATTATTGATCAGGTTTAATCTCTTTATTAAAACTGTGAAAGTATCAAAGCCACAGTCCACAGAGAGGTCCACACGGCCTTTATTCAGAAACTGAGCCTTAAAACCAGCTGCCTGGAGTTCTGTAACTTAGTGATGTCAGAATAAAGCAGTCACTCCTCTCAGTCACACTCAAAGCCCTGCCCAACAGGACTCACCAGTCAACATAGCACAATGTGTTTTAGCTGAAATCTGCTATAGTTTTTTTGTCCTTAAAACCACAAATATATCTTCTTATGGATATAAAACCTTCAAATAAACCATAGGAAAAGTATAAATTATGGGACCTTTAAAGAGTTTAGGGTCGAAATCAGCAAAATCTGAAACACATGCCATAAATAATGAAGCTTCAGCTCCTGTACACTGGTTCTGTATGAGCCAATCAAAACAAGTCAGATATGACTGACAGCGAGCCCTCACCTCACCCACCTTCCCCCACCCCGTCCTCTGGCTTTTTAGCAAAGTGTGCTGAGTTGAATGATTTCTCTAATCCTCTCAAGTCTAACTAAATCCAATCTCATACATCATCCTCCTCCACACCTTCCAGAATAATCCAGGCCAGACTGCAGTGTCCTACTCATTGATGCTCTTTCACCAGGTGGGCTACTCTAATCTCTGTGCATGTGTCACTGTATAAAACAAAGTGTGTATTGTTTTAATAGGATGTCCATTATGACAGCAGCCCTAAAAAGAAGTGGGAATCCTATTCAGCTTTAAGAATGAAAGCCTATGATCAAACACAGTTCACATCTGATCATGTCTGACTTCTTTTTCATTCTCTCACAAAATCACTTACTCACAAACTACACAGGAAAATCTAATTCAGCTTCAACAACACCATACAAGGATGTACAACAGCCTCCCCTGGGCGGCCTGCAGGTTGTGTGTGTGTGTATAAATCACCAGGGTGCCTGCACGAATCTGTCAGAACACACAGACACACACACATACACACGTTAATGAGCCCCCAGTGAAATGCTGCTGTCACTGTTTAGTCTGTATTTATTTTTAAAGACGCACTAATGGCTTAAAGTAAAGACAGTTTCCAAATTCAACAACAGCCCCAACACATTCCTACTGAACAGATAGAAGTTTTCTATTCAATCAATATTTCAGCAGCCCAGCAAAATAAATAAATCATCAATTCATTAATTCATATGCAATGCCTGTGGTTTTCAAAGAGCTCTATCATTCTGTCATATTGTAGCACCAGCTGTAATGTGTAGCTACATTTACAATGCTGTCCTTTTGCATAAGATTAAAAAAAGTAAAGTGATCCTGAGCCTGCCACTCCAGACAGGAACACACAGCAGTGGAATCACCTTTACAGTCACACACTGCATCTACATGCATACAAATGCAAATGACCAGACGGTCCAAGTAAAATGTTTTCATTTGATAAATGATAAAATAACTGCCATTCATTCATTTCCTAACTGTCTCTTAATTAACCAGTTACTGAAGAAACACACAGGCTTCAGGAAGTTTCCTTGGTCCTCAAACACATCATATCAACATCAGACTGTAACTCTCAGTAGTTTATACTTTGCCTTTAATCTACAGTGAATAAAGCATGAGAACCATCTGGTAAATGTTCCTTGTGAATGTATTGTTAAATGAAATATTCATTCATTCACCACAGGATGCAGTTGAACAGGTGTTCACAGCGTGATCTGAAGAGCACTGTTGAGTAAAATAATTAACTGTCTATTTCAGTCCATGTTGCAGGTTGGAGGAGTTTGGTAACTCAGCAAATCTGCTTCATGGGGCAAACCTAACAGGACAGTGGGAAGGTTTAACAGTCTTACTCTCACCTTTTCTATTGTCGTTTTCAATAACACAAAAAATCTTAAATGCTTAAGTTTTTGAAAATTCAAGGCAAAATCCACATGTTTTTTGACTGTTGTTGCAATAGATAGAAGAAAAGAACAGTGTGTGGGTTCACATATATTTTTTATATTTTTGGTAAAAATATATTTTGATGACTTTTTACTCTGTGCACTGTTTCTCCATCTTTAATAAAACAAGTCATTTTCTTCATCCATCTCAGAATGACAGTTTTCTTACACAAACTGCCTGTGACTGACAGCAGCAGGTGCTGCAGCTTTTGTGAGGATCTCAAACTCCCACCAACAAAGTGAGGCAGGTTCACAGAGAGCAGACCGGATGTTAGTTTTGCTTTGGAACGGACAGATCTCCACAAATGCTCTTTTATCTTCTGTATAGGGATTTTGGATAACAGAGGTTAATGATGTTACCACAACAGTCTACAGGAGAAGAAAGGAAATGATAATGCAGTTCAGCCTCTGTGTTGGCTTTAATAAGGCTGTATGGACAGAAGGTAGTAAATCCCTGCTCCACTAAATCATGGATTTAGGTATTACCACACTACAGGAAGAAGCCTGTCCTCACCAAGAAACATATACACAAACACTAACATCTCACTCTTCAGTATGGACTGGGATAGTTAGGGAGGCACATTTCAATTAACTTAACTAAAAGTGTAGTTGCAGTGTTAGTTTAGTCATGTATCAGCAGGCTGGAAGGCACCAGACTTATTGCAGTGAGTATACCATGCTGCAGTGCTCTGCTGCTTTTTCTAGAGGGTATTACTGAGGATAATTCAGTCCAACACGGTCACATGAAGTCAAAGTCCAGCAATAATACAGAAAGCATCAACTCACACTGTTCCATCCATGCTGTACCAGTTTGCATTAGTAAAATTAATCTATTCTACGAAGACTAAACCACAATTTTCCTGGATTAATGGCAGTTAAAAAACATGGGACTTAAAGTAGCAGTGGGAACACTATGGCACACATTGTGTGAAACTTCTATTAACTTCATCAGTCTATAATGACAAAAGTAATGGAGCTGGTCAGTCAACTCCACAACCTCATCTGAGAGTTAGATTTTCCAGCAGAGGTTGAAGTGAACATGACTGCCCATCTGTATTCTACTGGACCACAACAAGGCTGAGGTAAACTCAAACTGAACTGAGGTAAAATGATATTCTGTTCAGGTGTGATGAAGGTTGAGAACTATCAATAGATCAACCCGCTGTCTGTATCATCCTCCTGCTTTCCTGTTCAGCTCAGGCGAATCAGCTTAAAGAGCCGGATATGTCCACCAAAATGGACAAGGACACTGTCTTCATGAGCTATGTGCATGCACAGATGTGTTTACACAGTTAAGTGCATGCTGGCACGTATGGACTGTATGTTTATAAGTTTTGGAAAAGGATGTATAGAAATATATGACGTGCAAACCCTCATCTCTCCAAGCT
Organism: Selene dorsalis; assembly: GCA_900303245.1. Classification (NCBI taxonomy): domain Eukaryota; kingdom Metazoa; phylum Chordata; class Actinopteri; order Carangiformes; family Carangidae; genus Selene; species Selene dorsalis. The sequence continues at coordinate 26,042 of OMNW01014368.1, forward strand.
GTGGACCTCTGTATGTCCACATCATTGATTCACTGTCAGGCTGGGTTTCTGCTGCCAGCTCTGACAATACACAACATTCATCAATGACAGGATTTGTTCCAAAGATGAATGTCATCTTATGAGGCTTGGCAGTAAATTTTCTTTTTCTTTTTTCAGTTGTTGTGTGTTTCTACCATTTTGCAGAGAAGCAATGCTCAGTCATTCCCTGATCACATATACAGTGATGCCTTAGTAAGAAGTTCTGACCTTGGGGCTAGACTGAGACCTTTTTCTGCGCTTTCCCATTTTGCTCTTGTTGTAGTCAATTAAGTTAGTTTTGTTTGTTTTTCCAAATATTATCAACCTATTCTTCACTGCCTTGTTGATCATTGAAGACAACACCATAGTAATCCACAAGTCCCACTAGGATAATGGTACAACTATCAACATGTACTGGGGGGAGGGGGGGTACAATGGTACCGTTTTAAGTACTTGGCTTGATTGGATTTACCTGACAACAACAACACAGCTGCTTTACTCTACTACACACATCAAATCATTCTGCACAGTCAGTATTTGACTGCATGGTATCTACTGACACCGTCCCACCACAACTCTCCAGGACTCTGCTTCCCAAAACCTACCCCTAGGTTAAGTTGACTGCAGACTATCACCTTATAACAGGACTAGAGAGATGTAGAAAACAGAGTATTTGGTTGCCTGCACTGCAAGTGGCTATTCAGTTGTTTTGCTCTTTTTGAATATGCTTGACAAGTCTTAAATCAATACACAACTGAAGGGAATGAATGAAGCAGATAATGCACTAAGCAATGCACTGTAAATCAAACATAACCAGATGAGTCAGAGTGTTGAGAGAACAAATTACTGCTACAGTGTGGACAGAGAGCAGTAACAGGGAAGAATATCAACAAACTAACAACACTGTAAAATAAAAGCCAGCCAGGGCCTTTAGATAACCTCACAAATACAACATCACAGGTCTGATGCCAGCCTGGAATCATATTATATGGCATACTCCTTTCTGTCTCTTCCTCTCTCTCTCTCTCTCTCTCTCTCTCTCTCTCCCTGTGCTTTAAGCATCTCCTCTGTATACCACCAAACACCAGTGGGTGTCAAAACAAAACAAAACATTGACAGCACTTGCTTTAGGTGTGTTGGGTGATATACATGCATGAAAGATAAAGGTCTGATGGGCGGACTCTTGAGGATTCTAAAGTAATTGACAACACCAGCACAGCACTAACAGCGATAATAGCAGTAATCGATAGTGATATGTATATTAAGTGACATTCAAAATACAGAGATGTAGACGTTAAGCAGTGCAGAGAAGAAACGCAATTGTTTGGAATGAGGTCTGGTATCACTTCCAAACGAGGCAGCTTCAGACACACGTAACCATCAAATCCCAAACAGACTACAATTGTACAAGTAAGATATTTCCCTTATACTTTCAGCTACCAGCTAACTTCCTGTTGAGTAAAAAAAAAAACTTTGACAAAACAACAACCGGTCCTCGAGTCCATCTCCACCTCATCTCCATCGCATGTCACAGCTTTTAAATAAATAGGATATTCATGGTTACAGCTGCCACAGTGAACCGCTAGCCAGCAGCCAGGCAGGTTAGCCACGGGGCAAGGCCACTTACTCTGGCTACCAGGCCTTCACTCAGACGTTAACTAGCCAGCTTCGAAAACACCACTTCATTTAGTGACAACAGATAAATACTCATATCATTTATACAGCCGACTTTACCAGACGGAGAGGGACAGAGAGGTTAGCCGCAGCAGCTAACCTCACTGTACCGCAACAACAACAGTCATAAGATGTTACTACCATCTTGCTAATGTTAGGTAATGTTATCCAGCGTCCTCCAGGACAGACACTCAGCACATCACTATGCGTCTCACCGTCGCAAACAGTAGAAAGGATACAGTTTGAAGCCCTTCAAAATTTCCTTGGCCCTGTCTTCGTCTGAAGACATTTCACAAATCGTCGGTTTTCGGTCCTCACAGAAAACCCAGGGTCCGCTAAAATGACAAAGCTGCTGCTGATGGTGGGCTAACGTGTTAGCTAACTACACCGCAAATGGTGTTGGCCGGAAAACTGCATAAACTATAACTTCTCTCTATATTGTTGGACTGTAGGTTAAACCTGATCCGATAATGTAATCAGCTAAATATACCCAGCTAACTAACTGACGGCCAGTCGAGCCAGTCAGAGGCACGGGGCCACTCCTGAAAGCCAATCATAGGGCAAGAATGAGAAGTGTGGACGGGACTAAACAAGATAGAGACGCGTCACCAGGGGCAACGCCACTCACACAGTGAAGGAGAGTGATTGGGGCCACAGCAGTGAGGTCCGTACCTGCCACCTCTTTTCTCATTTACGTACACGCGTAGTTCACTCTTTCTCTCATACATCTTGTCGCTAGAGTTACTTTTCTTGAGCCATAGTCCTAATTCTGGAGCAGCATATACGTTGGAAGATAAGATACACTTACTGTACACTTAATTAGGTAGACATGTCTAATCCAATCGCGTGGCAGCAGCGCAGTTCATAAAATCCTTCAGAGATGAGAAACTTCAAGTCATGTTCACATAAGATCAGAGGGGAAAAACTACGATCTCTGTGATTTCTAATGTTCTGTGGTTGTTGGTGCATGCCAGGAAGCTTGTTTGAGTATTTCTGAGACTGAAGATCCTCTGGGATTTTCACACACAACAGTCTCTAGGTTTCTGAGTTTTTACTCAGAATTAGTTAGGGGAAAAAACTCCCACTGTTCACAAACTATTGTGAGAAAAAGGGGATCAGAATGAAAAACAACCACTACAGTAGAAGACTACACCAAGTTCCTCTCTTGAACCTGAAGCTGCAGTGGACAGTCTCCAGCACCAGACAGATCACTTTTGGCCTCAGTATAAATCAGTCTTGATCTGATCTCATAGTCATAGTCCATCCCCTCAGTTCACCATCTTCTAATGGCTGCTATCAGCAGGATAATTCTCCATGTCACAAAGATAAAGTTGTCTCAAAGTGGTCTCATTAATGAGTTCAGTGAACTTCGGTGACCTCCCCAGTATCCAGACCTGAATTCAGAAGAACGCCTTTGGGATGTTGTAGAACAGGAGATTGACAGCCTGAATGTGCAGCTGACAGATGTGCAGCACCACAAATGATGTGATGCAATCATGTCAACATAGAGCAGAGTCACAACATCTGGTGAATCCATGAGAAGAACTGAGGCTTTTTGAGAGCAAAGGAAGAACTACTCAGTGTTAGTGTGGTGTTTCTGTTAAAGTGCTCAATGAATGTATATACACTAATAACAAGAAATCAAAGAAAGAAATCAATTCCATGTTATTCTTATTTTCATTTAATACATTTTCAGTAAATATTTGCTCTCCTTTGATCATCAGCTTCTACCATATTTTATGGGTGCACGATATATCACCTGCATCAGTCTGACATCACTGTGTTTCTTTTCTATATACACAAGTGATCATTACATTTTTACTCACATTTACCAGAAGGTAATCGTTCCCTCTCATTATTAAATATGTCCAAAATAACCTCATTGTAACAACATATGAGTTCAACAACAGCAAACTAAGACAGAAGCCAGTAGTGATTTCATTTTTAATAAATGACCTGAGTCAGTCTTTTGCATATCGGAATGCAACTAATGAGTAGGCTATATCCTTTTGCATCTAACCACCCTTACAAAACACACAACATCAAAGCTGTTACATCAACAGACCAAAAAAATTCAAAGTGGCATTGTTTGAAGAAAAAGTACCTACAGAGCAATCACTCTTTCATTCTTAATGCACATCAACACGTAATCCATCCATTAGGTATGTAATCCTCTCTCTACCAGACAGTTAAAAAAATAGAAGACTGTATAGAAAACCAGGGGCATAATGTTGATTTCTACTATGTCACTCATGTTTTCTCCTACCATCGGGCACATTATTTAATAATCTTAACTGATAGTGGATGTTTTCCATTATCAGTTAAAATGTTATTTGGAATAAACATAGGATGAGAAACCTTTAAATGTGACACACTGTTTCTGGCAAGCTTGTCTGTCCAGCACTGCAGTTGTTCATTAGGTGTGCAATGAAGTAGAAACAAGTTTTTTTTCTATTGTACATTAACACAAATGGTCACGTAAAAGCCTTGCTAACAGCAATAAAAAGATTGAATCTACAATCTAATTTCCTCAGAATGATAGTCAAACCAAATCTTGATTTAAAAATAAACTGCAGCTGGCTCGCCTAGATGAGAGTGTTTGATGTTAAAAGGCCCAATCCTGTGACAGTGTGTGCCTGTGATTTCAGGGCCAGATGCAGACCCTCCTGAAGGCAGCTATAGGTTCGACAGTATTCCTCTAATCCTACTGCTCCTATGGCACAGGGAACGGACAGAATGAAGAAAGAACTGCACCAGAGGGCATCAGCAAGGACTGATGGCAAAGGTAGAGTTGGTGAGGCCAGGGGTCCAGAAAGGCATCTGGTACCAGAGGGTTCAGGTGCAGGTTGATGCAGCCCACAGGAAGGGTGGATGGTCAGAGTGCAAAGTTGGAGGCTGTTCACTGGAGAGCTGGCTGGGTGTCAGCAAAGATGATCTGGGAGGTCTGGCTGTGGGTCAGCAGAGGCTGCCAGCTGGAAGCCAGGCATGGTGTCGGGGGGGTCAGCCAACTGGGAACCAAGAGCAGGTGTCAACCGGATCACACAGAAGTCGATGGACAACTTGGTGATGAGGCTGACATCGTCCTGCCCGAGGTGGTCAACAAATATACCTACAACCAAGACTCTGATGTTAGGACAATCAAGGTGTTGGTCAGGGTGGTTGACTAAACAACAGAGTCAGGAGCAGATGAGACAGTAACAATTAGTAACAATTTTCTGCTCAATTCATAACAGAAGTGAAAGAATTATCTTGTTATTCTTTGTGTGGTTAAAACTTCTGGGTCAGTGGTAACTGGAGGTGTGATGAACAAAGCAAGTATAAAACAAAACTATTTTCACTCTTCATTGTCAGTTTCTTTGAGGCCAAAGGTAGAAAGTGTGATTGGATTATGGATCACAGAGATGGAGAAGATAGGTTGTCAGCACCTGTAGTTTTACATGGTTACAAACTTGTTTCATCTTTGTCAACATCTATGCTGCTCACCCTACTGAACAGAACATTTGTAGTCAGTTAAGGCAGTAGGGACTCCCTCTACTGGACAGAAATGGAAACTGTCTACAGTCAGGTCACCAGATCCTCCAGTTTTCCTAAATGTGATGGAGTTGCGGTGACTGGTCTGTCAGCAATAACATTCAATGACCTGCACATTTGTATAATTTCATGAGTTGATTATTTGGAACCTGTTGTGGAACTCATTTGTGCTAACATAGTCTTATTTTTGGTGAGGTAATTCTTCATATAATGGTAATCTTCTTTCTTTTTTTTTGATTGATTGATTAAGTCTCATTTAATTCTGTGCCACATAGCCCAGATCGTTGGAGGCTGCAGTGATGACTGACTTTCTGAAACTTTCTCCCATCTCCCATACTGACCATCTCCCGAGCCTATTATGTGCTACTTCAGCTTTGAGAATATCACCTCCATATCTAGTGAATTGAGTAGTGTGGGGACCAAGGTTATTATAGATTTGAAATTTTCATTCATTATTTCATTTGGGCATTTCTCTAGACTTTGCACTGCTCAACAAAGAAAATGTTCCTTAGTTTTATTATACCATTCTTTACAAGTGACCATTAACAAATATATCCCCACATATTTTTCCTTTCTTAATTGCTGTTTGCTGCAGTAAGTACCTTCAATCTTCACACAAATGACAAAAAAGGCTCAGCTACAGCCTGGGCTGCGTCTATTATGTAGTGTCAGCTTCATCTGCAGAGGTTCTGTCTTCAGGGAAACTGGGATTTCAACATCAACCACCCCAACCATTTGTATGCTCTGATGATTAGTCTCATCTTGCATCTGCTGTCACAGCAGGCTAAGCTAATGCTAGTGCAGATGCTCACTCTAACAATACTTAAATCATAACTAGGGATCAACGACAGGCTAAACACTCAGCAGTGATCAGAAATGCACACAGTCTAATACAATCCTCATTACAGCTCCCTATGGAACGTACCTGTAAACTTATATTGCACACAAATTACAGTGCACCATGTTGATAATTTGAAGTTTTTTGAACCCTGTCTAAATTTTCCAAGAGAAGGCACAACATCCAGCAGAGGTGGATCTGTCTGCTGGACCATCAGAACCACAACAGATTCTGACAAATGAGCAAAAATGAAGCAGGAGACACTGACGAATGTTTTACTCTAGCAAACGTTTATTAAAGTGACATATTAGTCCTTCTTGGCAGCGGCCTTTCTCATGGCGGCCAGCACGTTGCTCAGCTCCTCTCTCTTTCTCTTGGCGCGAATGTGAGTGCCAATCTGTGGAAAGAGGACAGCAACATTAGACTGAGAGGCTTCAGCACTGTGAGATGTGGTGTCAGTGTAAAGCATCATATCCATCAAAACTGTGACAGAAGCACAGCAAGGGAATAAAACTTCAGCTTAGTGAAGACATGCTACAGTATCAAACCGCTACACCTCTAAATACTATGATAAATATACATAACACACTGCATTAGATTCTACAAGCTGCATGTGTAGTTCAGTGTATATTACAATAACAGAAACTGTGCCCATGTGTCTACATTCCTCTCCCATAGTGGGAAACTCACAGAGGCTGTTCAGCACTCGCTCCAGGTGACACCAACGTCTCCTGCCATGCACTCTAACAGGCAACACAAACACTAACTCACCCTCTTCTTGATGAACTTGAGAGCTCTCTTGTCCTTGGACACTTTCAGCAGCTCCATAGCTCGCCTCTCGTACGGAGCGAAACCGCACACGTCGCGGATCATATCCCGCACAAACTTGCTGTGTTTGGTCAGACGCTGCACAGGAGAGAAACATTGTTACAAAACCTTTCAATCTAATGTAAGCCACTGTGATCTGAAATACTGATCGTTTAACTCTTTTATAGGAATTGTAATTCTGGACAAGAGATGGACATCACTGTAAACATTACATCTTGTGTAGTATATTTCTAACAAGTCATAACTGACACTTATGGTCAATGTGACACATTAATATTTTCTTGTTATATTATCTGGACTGTTGATTACACAGCTTTACAATGTATTACTTTTTAGAAAGGGGGCTTTAAAAGTGGCTCTGCCAGGTTTCCTCATCATGCAACAAAACTAGTTGATGTTGCTACAGAATGACTCTTAAGCGTTCGTCTAACTTAACTCTCAGTCCTTCCCATCTCATCTGTGCCGCTGAGTAAACCTACTAATTCCTACTGGAGAAGCTAGTTAGTTAGAAGTGGCTTGTAATAACCTCTTAAGCTTAGTGGTAGAATATGACAGCTGGTATCAGACCTTGTATGAAATGTTGTACAAGTTACTGAACTTCATATCGCACTTCAACTCCAAACCACCCAACAGTGAAGCAGCAGATACTCACCCCACGTCGGCGGCTGTGTTTTGGGGCAGTTACGTTTTTGGTGACTGGGTGGCCTTTGTTAAGGCCAACGGCCATGGGGTAGCGAATAGCCATGCCTGCGGAAAACACACACAAACATAAACTGTCAGTTGACCTCTTGGCCTGATAACGAGTGGGGATGTCACGTCCTTTTTTTCAGACTGTCGGTGCAGAAGCAGTTAACTCCATCCCTGAGCTCCTGTCAACAGCACAGTTTAACAACAGGCTGGAGGGCCTTCTGACTGACAGACACCGTGCACTGTTGAAGATGTGCAGCGGCTGTGTGAAGCGGTACAGAGTATTTCCATTTGAGCGTGTGCCGTGGTTCATTGTAATAATACTCGCTTCCCACCAACCACTGATATGCGAGAGTAACTACAAGCAGCTCGTCTGACCTCACTAATATAACCGACTGCAGTGATGGTTATACGGTGGGAATTGTTTTAATAGTCAGAGCAGACATGTGCCAGAGGACTCATTGACTGTTTACCCGACGACAGCGTCCTGCTACCAACTGAGGAAGCACCGTGTTTAACGTTACAGCGACAGGAGCTCTGCTTTCTTTTTATATTACAGAACTGAATACCCGTACTATCTGAGCTGTTTTATTAACAACTCGCCAGGCTCCAGGGGAAACCCGGTTGCCGCTGGTAAATGTTAAACCAACACAGACGCTAGTTTGTCGCCGCCGCGGCTACAAATATTCATGTTAAGTCAGTTGCAGCACCACAATATTGATCATAGGTGTTCGGTGAAGTCACTAGAATGCGATAGGTTCGATTTATTGAAAATTCGTGGACGGATGACGAAGATTAGACATGAGTTTTGGTGCATAGTAATCAACATTATAATCCTACCTGCTGTCTGTGATGGCGGTCAAGCCGGAAGGACTGTGGAAGGGGCGAGGAGGGGTAATAGGAGGTTTGACCCGGAAGTCACTGCTGTGACGTCTGTACGGCAGAGCCCCTACAGGCGTGGAGGAGGTACTGCCACTAAATTAGGCGTAAGGATCCCACTTCCAAAGATGTTGCAACACACCTGTATTTGTCCTAGCTTTTATTTTCTGCTATCTTAAAAGTTAGCTGAGATATGTGATACATTTAGCTTTTCTTTCTCAAAGCTAAATGATAGGGAGAGCCACAGAAACAAACCTACAACTGCAAATAAGTGGCTGTTTAACTCTAAAATTCACGAACAGGGTGTATATTAACATTACTGTGGCCCTTTAGAGCTCAATACACTGCAGCTTAAGAAAACACCTGCAAAGACACAAACACACAAGACATTCAGAAAACAAATTCATCAATCTGACAACATGTGTTTTATCTGCCCCAGCAAGGAAACTGGTTTTGTTAGTTTTCACCCAGTGAATCTTACTGTGTTTGTGTGTGTGTGTGCGTGTGCGCTTGTGTGCGTGTTGTCACTCACTTTGCTGGGTGGTTCTATGTCTGTGGATTCACTGTGATAGCATCACAAGGTGCAGTCACAAAATGTTTGGGGTTGAAATCTGTTGTTTCCATGATAATAATGATAACTCAGTCTACAGATATCAAACCTCAACACCACATGAGACAATGAACCAGAGGGGCAACGACCATCTGTATGGGCCATCTGCTTGGTCATTATTAAGCCCACAAGCTTTTTTCTGAAGAGATTACATCTCTCTGAGTTTATCCCTCTATAGGTTAGTGACAACAAACTTGTGACACATTAAAACGGATAATGAGAGCAACAGCTAGGTTATAATAAGTTAAAGATTTACACATGGCCATGCTGTGTCGTCATGTTCAATTCTGTGTCCAACATTCAAATGTCTGTGTCTTGCATAGCTTGATTTGTACTATAGAGTTTGTTGTGGCTTTGGAAGACAAATATACCCTGTATATGTTAGAATGTTAAAACTAATTCATTTCAAGTGTTAGGGATGTTATGGTGTAATCAGAGTTAGAGATGAGAGTGGTTTCCTCCTGGTGATGTACTGCTGTAACTGGAGATGAGACACGATCAATAATCCAGAATAGATGTAAATATATCAGAAGATGGAGGCATGAATATTTTGAAAGAAAAAGTTATTTGCAAAATATCTTCAATGTACAACAGACATATGGAAACTTGAGATTTCATTGTATTTCACTGTACACAAAAATGTTCTGGATGAAAACTGAACATTATATAAAATGGAAGGCTGAACAAATACAACTGTCTGTAAAACTTTGTTGTTGTTTTTTTAATCTTATTTTTGTTGGCCTAATTTCCAATTTTCCAATTTTTAATTTATCCACCATACTGTCTCGTGTCACAATCTCATGTGATACACTCGTGGGCATGCTCTGTGGAATCCACTCTCTGGGAGAAGCGCTCCTTCTCAGTTTCCCATCACCCATTGCGAGGCAGGAAGTATTCTCCGCTTTTGGCGCGGTCTTGATAGCGGTGTCGGCCATCTTGGAATCACATCGCCGTTTCAGGCAACTGTCTGAGCCATTGCATGAGCGCAAGACCCATTGATTTACATCGTGTTGCTAACAAAGGAGAGGAAGTGTTTTTGAATCTTCAGTTAAGTAAAGCAGTCGACACGTTTGTTTTGTATTCCTCACTGACCGGCGAAACAAACTCAGGATTATCGAAAGAACCGTTATGGCTACTGCAACTCCAAGCCGCGAAGCTGGCCGACCGGCGGCCTCTACACCTCTTTCTCCGACCCGGATCTCTCGTTTACAGGAGAAACAAGATTTGCAGCACTTGAACGATAGGCTCGCCGTGTATATCGACCGTGTGCGCGCATTGGAACTGGAGAATGACCGGCTGATGGTCAAAGTCTCCGAGAAAGAGGAGGTGACTACTAGAGAGGTGAGTGTATTAAAAACAGTCCCAGCACCAGGTTGGATTGTGTGTTCTCATCTTCACGTAGCCCCACAGCAGTCATGTCCCTCGGTGCAGCTCTTACAATGAACCTAGCTAATAAACACATACCCACGTGTTGTTAAGGACTCACTCGATAGAAATAATTACATAGCAACACGAATTATCAGTTTATTATGTGGCATTATATGAAAAATCTCATTATCTAGCGCGAGTAAAATTATTATAAAGGCTCATGTGTTTATTAAATTCACTCAATCACTTTTTAAAAATTGATTTATTGATATACTACAGCATTGCCTACCCTCCGCCCAAGTGTGACGGGACCGGGGCGGTTCTGCGCGCCAATCTGTTACTATCCCCCGTGATTTTTCATAGTGCTCATAACTCAGCGGTGAATGTATGCAAGTATGCATAACAGGCATCATCCTGAGGCATCACAACTTATCAGTCTTATTTAAGTCACTTTTGATTGTCCCCTCTGTTACTTACCAGTAAATCTGTTTTGCTCGCAAAACTGTTGAATATTATAATTAAAGAAAGACGCGGGTTGTCTGTATACTGTATGCACTTATCTGCGGACAGGACAACCTGAAGTGGGAGGAGCTGCAGCAACTGAACTCTAAAATCAAAACACATGCTTGCACAGACATGAAATTAGCAAATGGTGTGAGTGGTAGTGACACAGTTTGTAAACAGAAGATATCCCTGTGTGGGGAAAATAACTGCTGCCTGACAAAACTTTGAAGAGCAGAGCCAAAGTGGCAGAAAAATATGAATCCCAATATATATTCAATATTTTAAGGACCACCGGGGCTCAGCTCTCAGGCTCTATTGCTTTAATGTGTGTTATTTTTAGTATTTTTATTTTTCAACTTCCCTACCACATTTCGATTCACTGCTCCTACAGTTTTAAGAGGACAGACCTGCGCCGCCACTCTGACCAGTACTGTTCCAAGTTTCACTTAGTCACAAGTCACATACCGTACACACCAACACTCGGTTATAGTATAGTACTGATGTCCAAATATATACACCCTTTGGATATTTAAGGATGTTTATATCAAATACCCACTGTAAAATATGTTCATTTATTCCTTTATTTGAAGTCTTTATTTAGTTATTTCTGTATTTCCACATTTATGCCACTGGATGTGGAAATAAACATGTGTCCTGCATCTCTGAAACATTAAAATCTGAAAGACCGCCGTAAACACACTCTTTCGTTCACTCATTCCTGAGACACTCTCCATGTGTCTCAGGAATGCACCACATTTTCAAATTTCATCCTCCAGCACCACTTGACATTATCAGTTCTGCTCTGAGTACCAGACAGTATCAGGAGAACAGATTTCATATTTGTTATTTCAAATTAAAAGTTCTCTTCTGCATTCACCAACGCTGTTTCTGGTTGTTCTGGTCTGTTGTTTCCTACTGCACGACTCTCTTACCTAGTATGTCTGATGGCAAATCAAACAACAGTTAATCAAACGATTGGCTTTTTTTTTCTTCTTCCAGTTATTTGATTAAAGTCCAACACACACACACACACACAGGTTGACAACTCCTTATGTCACAGAGAGATGATCATGTGTCTATCTGTACAATATGTAACTCTTAATCTTAAGGTCGTAGATTTGATTTCCATGTTGACAGAGGTCACAACCCCCGTGGTGCCCAAGATTGTCATATGATCTATTTGCAAGATCTCTCACCTGTGCGTTGAGCCAACTGCTTATAATAGAAATTAAGGGCTAATGGTCAGATCAAAGTAAGGCTGGGGCTGTACTCTTAGACTGTAGACATTAGGAAAGTAGCTACTGGTTCTCAGCAAATTTAGGTGCAGTTGGAGAGAATATCTGCCCATTGAGAGCTTAACCCCAAACCCACGTGAGCTTCGGGCTCACAAAGGGTGTGTAACTTAGAGTTTACATGTGTGAACAAGATGTTACAGCTGCTCTACTTCTTAAAGCTGGTCTTATGTCTGATTTGTGATGAATGCAAGTGAAACACCTGTTCTTTGTTCTGCCCACTGCCACCGCCCATTCTTTCTGAAAGCAAATGTGGATTATTGTAAGAATATCTTAACTGTTTATGCCATATTCCTATTTGACACTACAGTGTGTCTTCACATGCATATCGAGTGGCCACTGGATCAGAACACATCTCTCTGCGCTATAAGCAAATAAAGATGTATATCTTTTTTTTCTTTTAACCATGTCTTGGCATGTAGCTGGTGGGAGTGCATGTGCACATATTCACACCTACAATCAATTTTTTTGTCCTTCTCTGTAGGTGACAGGCCTGAAGTCTCTGTATGAGGCAGAGTTAGCTGATGCCCGACGGGTTTTGGATGAAACTGCTAAGGAGAGAGCCAGGCTCCAGATAGACCTTGGCAAGGCTCAGGCAGACCTGGAAGAGGCCACACGCAGGTAATTTGATACAAAACGTTTAATTATCGCACAGGTCACACAGTGTAGCATTAGGTGTTCTGGAGACCCGTTCAACATTTGGAAACAGTCACTTTTTGGGCTCAGTGGTCAGTTTGTGGAAGTAACTTTTTCTCTTTCCTCTGTCTGTGGGTTACAGTGCCAAGAAGAAGGATAGTGATCTCGCTGCAGCCGCGTCCAGGGCCAGCAGTCTGGAAGACAAGCTGAATAAGAGTGAAGCAGCTCTTTCTACAGCTCTGAGCCAGAATGCTGCTCTGACCTCTGAGCTGGCTGATGTCAAGAGCCTGCTGGCTAAGGTGTGTACTGCAAAGTGTCCCATTTAAGAACAACAAAGTAGCCATAAGAACAGGTAAAAAGTCTAAGTAAACCGTGAGTGTTCTCTTTGCTCCTTGACTGTCCTTTAGAGAGGATAAAAATCTAATTGTCTAACTCCTTGGGGTACTTCTATCAACCAATAGTAGTGTGGTTCACACCAGGAATCTTATTATTATAAGGCAGCAGTGCTAACCACTGCTCCACCCAGCCGAACCGCGTGCACACTTTCTTAGGAAGAAGTATAATTACCCAGACCATTAGACTTTTACACAGTGAGGTGATGCAGGGGGACAGCCTCTTGGTGATGACAGAGTATAAGACAGTGTAGAGAAAAACAAGTGAAAGTGCACTCTGGAAGCTGCCGTACGCTGTGTGAGACGTAAATTGAATCAGTTGTAGATGAGGATAGAGTCAGATCTCTGATGTTCAATCCTAAAAAGTGGGCCAGTTATTGCACTGAGAGACATGTCCATCGATGGGTAACTAGGAGTACTGGTGATCTTTGGATTCATTCAGCAAAATTCATACAGCCGTACATTTATTCTGATATGACCCACATTTGCAAGCTAGCTGAAAGACAACAAACCCATGAGAGAACACTGACTGATAATGTGCCTCTGGTCTCATGTACCTTTTTTATTTACATCATGTTGAAGCGTGTGTTAAAAAACAAATAAAAATCAAAACAGGATTAAATATCTTAAACTTTAACTCAAACTAAGTCTTGTCAGCTTATGTACAGCATCAATCAGCTAATGAATCAGTTTAACTTTTTCTGTTATACCGTGTGTCCCGTGTGTCAACAATTCTTGGTGTTTAGGCAGAGGACAGTCATGCTGTTGCCAAACGCCAGCTGGAGGCAGAAACACTGATGCGTGTCGACCTGGAGAACCGCTGTCAGTCACTGAGTGAAGAGCTGGAGTTCAGAAAGAGCATGTTTGAAGAGGTAAGGAAGAGTCTGATTTTTGAGAAGTCACAGACAATTAACCAGTCATTAGATTTGTCATAAATAAAGTTACTTGAAATCTTAAAATGATTATACACAAAAAAATCTAAAATTTATTGCTACCTAATTACTTCTGTTTACAGTTTTATTTAATAGATTTTTGTATATATTCAAAACAAACATTTATTCTTCAGGTCAGACTGTTCAGAATGATACACTGAGTGATACACTGAGTAACTGAGTCACATCTGGATCCAAGCCCTAAAGATTCTGTGAACAAATCAGACCTGGGAAGGGCATTTTATGCCTTTAATTGATAGGACAGATCGTCTCAGTCGGTTATTGCCTGCTTTGGCGCAGACTTTGGAATGTGCTCTAACCTCTCAACCACCAAGCACCACAACACTCCCATCTTTCACTCTGTGTTCAGGAGGTGCGTGAGTCCCGTCGTCGACAGGAGCAGAGAATAGTGGAGGTGGACTCTGGAGTCAGACAAGACTATGAGTTCAAACTGGCCCAAGCTCTACAGGTATGATGGGATGAGTCCTCTGTAGTGGGGCTGGGTGGTATGAGCAGTGTTTATAATATCACTGGAATAGAATTATAGCTGTACATGGATGTTCATGACAATAGTATTAACAATAGTGTTTGTCAGGATGTACAAACTCAGTGAATGTTTGCAGATCCCTAAAAGTATTGTAAGATGTTTTTAATGGAACTGAATTCAAATCAACCTATACAAATCATTAAATAGTCTTAGATCAGTGTCATGACCACAACATGGTTCTGTTGTATTCATGGAATAGTTACTGTGGAAATATGAGAATTAGCATTGATCAGATTTATGTGATCCCACCAGGACCTAAGGAAGCAACATGATGAGCAAGTTTCGTTTTATAAGGAAGAACTGGAGCAAACCTTCCAGGCCAAGGTCAGAGACAAATCTTTTTTTTTTCCTTTTTCCTTTGTTTCTTGATGTTCTTACTGTCACACAAAGTGTATCTTGCTCTTTGTCTAGTTGGATAATGCCAAGGTGTCCTCAGAGATGAACGACAAGGCAGTAAGCAACGCCAGGGAGGAGGTGCAGGAAGCGCGTATGAGAATAGAGGGCCTTACCTATCAGCTGAATGCCCTGCAGAAACAGGTACTGCTCTAAAACCTTCTGTCACACAAATCAGCTACCACTAGCTATGGCTAGTTAGTTTAACTAACTGGTCAATGTTCTTTTGGATATGTTTGTAGGCATCTGCCTCTGAAGATCGTATCAGAGAGCTGGAAGACATTTTGTCAGCAGAGAGGGACAAGCACCGCCAAGTTGTTGAAGGAAAAGAACAAGAGATGAGTGAACTGAGAGACCGGATGAACGCTCAGCTCAGCGAATACCAGGAGCTGTTGGATGTGAAGCTCGCTCTTGACATGGAGATCAATGCATACAGGAAACTGCTGGAGGGAGAGGAGCACAGGTACAACACCCACACATACTCTTGCTGGCAGAGGTTAGATATGACTAAATGTTGTGTGAACAGCTGTTATAAATGAAAGTGTTTGCGCTATTGTCTGTCCCTGCACCTTATTTTTGGGAATGGGACTGGAATTGAGACTTGTACCTCTTTATGTTGTGATGAAAGCAACTTAGCCCGTCTGGAACAAAGAAATACTTGATCAGTTTTGTCACAACATTTGTATACCAAACTTGAGTCTGGTAACATTTTCAGCATGACACACTTCTACTCAGTGCCATCAGATTAATGTGCAGCAGCACAAACATTTAGGCAAAGAGATGGATGGGGAAAATATGTCAAGTATGTTCTTATTCTCACTATAATTTGTTATGAGTAGATGAAAAAATGGGGAAACTGCTCAATATTCAGCATGACTCAAATAAGGGGATACTAAACTAGACTAAGAGGAAATCTCTTGTTTTGTGAGGCGATCCATCAAAGCAGAAGCCATGATAAGGGGTTGTCCAGTTCTCTACATAATCAGGGAAGGAGTTAAAAGTTACCCTTAATGTCAGTGCTGTCATAAGTAAACAAAAATGGCATAGATGGAATTGAACACAATTTATACACACAATTCTTTACTGCAGCAACATGTTAAGTGACATCGCAGTAGCATCTTTCCTTGTTTCCATCTTTCCTTCATGTTTTTTTTATCAAGGAGCAGTACTAAAAAAATACATTAATTTTACTTTTCAATTAAAGCGTTTGTGGGAGTGACTGTCCTTTCTGCTAACTGTCAGCTTGTTGTGTGGTGGATTGTCATTAACTCACTGGTGGCTCCTGCACTTTCCTCAGGCTGAAGCTGTCTCCTTCCCCATCATCCCGAGTCACCGTTTCCAGGCTAACTGGCTCTTCCTCCTCACGCACCTCCAAGAGGAAGAGAGTGGAGGTGGAGGCTGTAGACATGCCAGAGGTGGGCAGAGGAGAGGAACAGCTGCTGGTGTCTGAAGAGGCCACCGCCAGTGGAGCTGTCACCATATCACCCACTGACATGGATGGAAATGCAGTCACACTGACAAATGAGACTGAGCAGGTATGTAAGACAGAACAAAGACCAGCTGCTGGCAATTAGTAGAATCACATAGCGCCAACAAAAAAACTGAACAGAAAAGGATACCTCCTTCAGATATCCTTAAGAGTTGAAGAAAACTGAGTTTTAGGTAATAAAAGTTTCTGTGTTGACATGTTTTTCAGGACCAGCCTCTGGGTAACTGGAGGTTGAAGAGACAGGTTGACGATGGGGATGAGATCATCTACAAGTTCTCACCAAAGTTTGTCCTCAAGGCTGGACAGACAGTCACGGTGAGACACATTAAGTAGAAAATGATGTTTTTTTGTTTTTTTTTACCAATGTGTAATGACTGAATTGTTCAGTTCATCCAAAACACACACATTCTCATATTTAAAGATGTCTGCTGACACCCCAGTGATATGTTTCTGTGACCGTCTGATTCTTTTAAGAGCTCAACAAACCTCTTCTCTCTGTGGTTCTGGCTTCACTTTCCAACCATAGATATATAAAGGGACTTTTACCTGCAACCAGGAACTAAGATAAAACTTGTATATCAAACTGTTTGGTGTTTTATTGTATTGTGTTTTGACATGAACTAATGTTATGACCACGCCCACTAAGGAAACAGAAAGTTTACTCCATTTCTTTTTTAAATAATGGGTTGTGGCAAGTTTCTACAACTGGCAGGTGTGTGTGAACCGTCAGTTTTCAAATCAGTTCGTGGTCAGCTTGAGTTAGTCAGCTAGTCAAAGTTAGCCTGTGTGTTCCGTTAGCTCAGTTTAACATGATCTGACGCGTTCTGCTGCCACAGAGAAGCGAGTTCTTAGCTTCTGCTGACGTCTGTACCACAGAGATTGAACAGGAAACTAACCAGCCGAATGCTGTTACATTGTCACTGATGGTGCAAATGATTCATAGAGGAATCATCTTCCTGCAGTAACGCAATCAGCCAACTAATGGCCAAAGGGAAGTGAGCTGTCCAGACAGAAGGTTTGGTCCACAGCCAAACACGGTTACATGGTCAGCTAGCTGTTTGGAGATCAAACAATGCAGTTTAAATTCTTGCACTGTTGAGATAATATAGTGAGAAGACCTTCAGACCATTGCGTTCACATCAGATCATTTCTTATTGTATGGACATTTGACTACATGATGTATTTACCTTTATACATAGGTGTGGTCTGCTGATGCTGGTGTGGCCCACAGTCCACCATCTGACTTGTTGTGGAAGAGCCAGGCCTCCTGGGGAACAGGAAATGACATTTTTACATCTTTGATCAACGCTGATGGCGAGGTAAAGTTGGCCATGCATGAGTCATACCTGTTCATCTGTTTTTATCCTTGATTCAGTCACAGACTACAGTGTTACTGTATATGCTGACTGATGTTCATGTGTGTGTTGCTGTCATGTAGGAGGTGGCCAGACGGAGTGTAACCAAGACTCAGGTAGAGGTAGAGAACGGAGATGAAGAGGAGGAAGTGGTACAAACGGTGAGTGTTTTTCTTGAGATTGAGATTTCCAGATTACCTGTGTGAAAACATTTTTACCCCCATGTCCCTATTTACTCCCCCCCCCTTTTTTTTTTCAAAATTCATATTATGTTTTTTTGTCCCTTGCTCACAATTAGTTTAATTATATTAGATTTTTATTGTTTTTAATCATAAAACAAAATAAACTCTGTTTGTTCCTTGACAAAACACAGAATTCATTCTTTGAAATTGTTACTATGTGGTATAGGCTGAAATCATGGATTCATAAAAATTTCCAGATTTATTTAAAAAATTGCACTGAGAGTAAAACCTAGTGCTAACTAACAGTAGACAAACGAACAAACAAAGCATAGTTCTCAAAACTATTTAGAAATGATAAACAGACAAAGTACAGCCATTAGTCTGGTTGGATATGTTGCTCTCTTCCACCTACAGTGGGTTAGGGTCAGGGATTTCTGCCCATCACTTCCTGCAGATTTGTTTATGTTCAACTAGAAAGACTGAGAGGCCAACAACAACTCAAAGTTGGTGTTGGCCTCTCAGTAGCTCCTCTGATCATGGTCCTCCTGACTCTGAGACCTAGTTTGCATACACTTTCCATCTGGTGACGTTTAAAGGAAGGGCACGTCACTTATTATCTAACATATGTTTGTAAAGACTTGAAACTTCTTCTTTGTCACTTAGGGATTTCAGTAAGAGGATGAGAGGATAAGCTGCCCCCTCCTGTTAATCTATACCCATAGTAGTGCAGTGTGTAAAAGTAAACAGAAAAAAGGCAGTATTAGGAAGATTAACAGTACGTTTGAGGAATAACCAGACCTCCTGCAACAATATCATCAATATCTATGTCATTTAAAGTAAGGATGCTTTCCTTTTTTAAAACTGAACACTGTAACTATCGTGAGGGTTCAATTTACTGCAGGACTACTGGACTAGATTGCATTGATGTTGGAAAACAGTTCCTAATAAACTGACAGCTGAACGCGTATTTGACACAGGTTTTAGTTTCCAAATATTTTTGTATTTGCCAAAGTTGCTAAATGTTGGTGATGTATCATCATATTAGTGTGGTACCTGAAACGTAGTGTCAGTTATCTGCAGGTTTTTCAATGAATTGAATTATGTGTAGTTAATATAAAAGCCTATTTTTTCTGATTACCTGGATCTGTTTGCTCCTCCCTCAGAGAAAGGTGTCCTCCAGAGAGTGTGCCATCATGTGAGGCCTTCATCTTCTGCTGGTGGCCCATTTTTCCAGATACTCTCAGATGTGATCCTGTCCATGGCCTCATTTGGTTTTTATTGTTCAAGACAATGTAAGAACTTTTGGACTAATGGACTCTGTTTCTACTGCTCTCAACATTTCTGGGCCTGCTTTAATAAGCCTCATCATTTACCTACGTGTTACTAGCAATGCCAACATCTGTGTATTGCACAAAGATGATGGACCTAAATTGTCAAACTGTAGTGTTGCAACTGAATACCCCTCCCCTAGTAATAGTTCTTCACATCTCAATGCTTCCTCTCATTGGCTGTCTTTCATTCTTCTGCAGTGGGCATTTTGATTTCATCCTTCATGACTGTCATAATGTATAATGAGATCAACTAAAATTGAGTTATTAAGATGAGGACCTATTCTCCATAGCCATGAAGATAAATGGATAATGATGATGAACCAGTGATGAACTGTTGTTCTTTTGATTTTGGGAAAATTCATTGTCCTTTAAGATTGAGACACTTCTCACCACAAAAAAAGTGTAAAAGGGTTTCCTACCTGTCACATTTATTTGTGTGCTTACCCACCAGCACTGAATGATGGATTTAAAAATCCAGTGTGGTTATTTTGACAAATATTGAGATAAGTCTCAATTTCAGTGGGATTAAAAAAAAAATCCACTATGGAAAAACAAACAATTCTGATATGTTTTTTGCTGTGGGTCTGTTTCAGACAAACATGTTCCCTGATGTCTGGAGATTATAATTTGGATGTATCTCTTTGGTGCCAGTGTGCTTCATTTATAAAATGATGTAGTCCCAGGTTTTTCATCAGTAAATTATAATTGTTCAATTTGAATACTGCACTTGGCCATAGTACAATTTGGATGATATTTCAACTTCTTGTTCAGCCCTGTTAACCTGATAGATTTTGTCCCGCTGCACAATTTACTGTATTTCTTATTTGTCTTCATCTGAAAGGTTTACGTAGAGATGCAGCTAAAGCTGTGTTTCACTTGACTGTCAATGGGCTCCTGAGAGCAGGACTGACTCTCACTGAACAGAAACACTACAGATGTCTGCTGGCTGCCTTTTTGATATCTAGCGCTGAGACGGAGCTGATCAATTAATCGAAATATCATTTAAACTAAATACAGCAAAGTGCAGCTTTTTGATTAAGGTAAAATCTGTTCTGACCTCCAAATGACAATTTCCAGAAAGGAGAACATGGTTGTTTCAAACAGACCCCAGCAAAACTGATATAATTTTACAGGTGGTATGATTTTTGATATCAAAAAATCCAGTTAATATAATTGCAATATAATTGTTTTTGTGTATTGTTGAATTGTACCTGAAACAGCCTGACAAAAAAACAATCGGTAAACTGTCTAGCAGCTTGCAGATTGTGGAGCTGTCTTGGAGGCCTCGGCCCAGGTCTTGCACCCTGACGTTAGAGAGGGTGAGTCTCACACAGTGACCTGATAACATCAGATTATTCTGTGAGGGAAAAGCTCCAATGTGAACACTATAATCTGAAAACCTGTAACGCATCAAATTTAGATGAAGTCAGCTGTGAAGGGGAGCGGTGACCTGACGTAATATATCAGGGGGGTTTTCCTGGGCAGAAGTGCCAAACAGTCCACGTCAGTTGTCCCTCCCTCTATGTTGACTGTGAGCTCACCCCTGACACTCCGGTCAGTCAGTGAACAGACCTCCTACAAAGCCTGAAAGCAGGTGTGCTACATGTTTAGTCTCTGAGCTCAAACTGCTCATGGAGACACAGACCAGACCACTAACGGGAGCTATGTGCATACAGACGAGGAAGGAAATGACATTGAAACCTAACTTAATCTGGTGATCATGTGGTGTAGTTAGCAGCTGCAGACTGGAGTGGAACAGCGGCCACCAGAGAAGACCTGGTCACAGCTGTGTCTTTAGGAGTAGGTCCACATGCAGCCCCTGTATGAACGGGTTGCTGTGTTAGATAAACACGTGTGTTTGCTGCCATATAACTTGTTAACTCATGGTCATGTGTTCAAATGTTTCTCAGCCATCTTGGTCACCAGGTTGTCAGTGCTCGGGCTGTGGTAGGTCGCTGTGGCCCGGATGCTCTCTGCCGGCTCAGTCCTCCTTGATCCAGGCGAAGCCACACTCGTAGCTCGGTCACTGAAATGATACAGCCTGGGCCTGGCTTTGTCAGTCCAAAATACTAAACTGACGTAACATTGCCTCAGTTGTTAAAGTACACTCAAGGTGAACAGTGGAGGCAACACTTGTATGAGCCAGTGGGAGGTGGTACTGGATGATATTGTCTCTGTATTCTCATCTTACTGTGGATTGCAGTACATTGTACGGGTGTTGCTCTCTCGCCTTGTGTGCCACCTTCGAAGACTCAGTTTTTCTTGTGTGTTTGTATGCTGTGCTTTCCATTGCTAGTTATTTTTTCTATAGAACTATTGTCTATGTAATCAGTTTATTTACATGAAATGTTTCATTTATTGTTTTGTTTCTGGGGTGATAAAGGCTGGGTGTTCAAGACCTAAATTGAAGAGTAAAAACATACTCTTGGCCTCAAATATATTTCAGGACGTCGAATAACGTTGAGCACACCTGTACTGTTCTGTTGGATATGGATATGAATATGAATATGAATACGTCATGTGGCAGAAACAATGACGACAATGAGTTTAATAATAGATTGGAAACCTTTAAGCATCTGAATTAAATGGAGTCTGGCAGTGTTAGACTAACTGTGACTATAACTATGATTCCTCTGTAACTGTGATTATTCTACTAAACAGTGAGGCTTTGAGACACGGCAGTGATTCAGTCCCTCCAGGAGTTCAGTGTTTAAGGACTAAGATTAAAGCTAAATCAGCTGGTTCCTGCAACACACACAAGCTACTGAAACAGCAAATACTGATTCTACCACTCACTGCAGTTTGCATGTAGAATTTACTAAAGGATGTTTTCTACAAGCCAAAGACAGATAATTTCAACTTGAACAAGTTGAAATTATCTGCAATTATAAAAACAACTTTGTTTTTCAGGAGCTTTTTTTTGCATATTAATGTGCATGGTCTTTTCTACTATAAAGTTTAGAAGTAATTTTCAGTTTTTCAACTGAATTGAAGCTTCAGTTTTATCCTGGAGGGACTGATAAATGTCATGGGTTTGATCGGTTCTGTGATGAAATAGATGCGACTG